>CAIGRL010022415.1:0-10557 GCA_903798325.1 Fraxinus xanthoxyloides
GAGTTTTTGATCGGTTTGAGAATAATGGTGGAGGATAGTATTTCGCTTTTTTGGTGTTTAAAATGACTTTTGGTTTTTATTTTTATTTTTTTTAACTATATTTTTTGATCAAATGTCAAACTTGAATTTTATCCAAATCAACTGGTCATTGACTTGTATTTCATCGTTTAATACCAGGGTGAGTGTAATTTCCACATTTCCTAAAGCCCCAAGCCCAAATCATCTTCTCATACTGTGTAGTTCTGGTACCATCAATGGCTAAAATCCAATCCTTCTGTTGATTCCAAGCCCTGAATAACCATGTCAACGACTCTCTCAACTCTCCACTTCAAAAGAATCACAAAACCCTTCTCACCTAGAATTTCACTGTTCACTCGCACTTACGGTGATTATATCCCGTTGAACTCCTCTTTACCAGCAGTAAATGGAAAGTCTTTCAGGAAAATCAAAATCCAAAACACCCACAATTTTTCTGGGCTTTTCAAGATGAATTTTGGGACCCCTTTTGATGAAAGAAACAAAAATATTAGGTTTACTATAAAAGCACAAAATGAAGATGAGATTCGTACTGATACGAGTGATAAGAAAGCAGAAGAGGAGGCTCGTGGGCAAAGTACTATGCCTGAAAGGTTCAGATATTTGACCAAAGAAGCTCCTGATAAGCCTGTTAGGTGGCCTTGGTTCATTGGTATGTAAAAAGTTTTATATAGCATACATAAAGGGTATATATAAATTGTTCAGGTGCAAATTCTTGTTGCATTATTGGGTTTTTTTCTTTCTGTGATGTGGAATTCTGTGTTGCACACGAGTCCATTTATAATGTCTAGTTTCTTGTATGTGGCATGTTTATACTCGCACTATAATTTAACTGGACATGCTTAGTTGAAGAAGCTCTGTTTTCTTTATTGAGAAATATGAGTCCTATATTGAAAGAATTAGAACCTAAAATTAAGAAAGAAAATGTGTCATTTTTGTGAGGCATAATTACTGCCTAGTTATTGTAAATCAGCTAATGCCTGTATTTCGCTTAATTTCCAAAGTATGAGAGTAGATGAAAAATTATTTTGTAGGAAAAATAGATCTTTTTGTTTAGATTTCTTTCGAAATATTAAAACCCATCGTTCTCCCTTTGACACTTTAGAATTAAGGAGGCTTCTCAAAATTCTATTTACTGCGTACGTACAGGTACTTCTTTGTTAAAAAATGAATGAATTATCTTACTTACTAACCCAATGGGTTATAACGAAGAAGGTACAGGCTACCGTCAATTATTCGAATTTGGGATCAAGAATAGGTTCATATAAGATGGTGACAGCGGGTACTGAGTACCAACACCTAAATTTTTCCATCCAAAACCTCCAAACAATTTTCAATTGTTCAACTATACTATGATTCCTGAATATTAGTATGCATTGTGTTAAAAAGCTATATGAGTGTTACACATTGAGGCCCCTCTTAACCTCGGGCTTTCATTAAAAGTCTTGAAGCTCAGGATAGGCTTTAAAATGTCTCGACGCTTACTCCTTACCTCTTTAGTGTATGTTTTAAGACATTGCTAGTATGTGAGTTGTTGTGTCTGAAGCTGGAATTAACTGTCAAGGAGCTAAAATTAATGCTAATGTAAGATTAACACAAGGACACATGTAACATAAGATTTGCCATACAGCTGTTAAATATGAAGATTGAAAATTTAAATTATATGAGAAGAGAAAGAAATGACGATGTGTGATTATTGTTATGAGGAAAGACGATAAACATCATTCAATTTCTGTCTGGCCTCTTTATAACTGGCTGTTAGAGGCCTTGTAACATGGCCAGTGATTAGGGAGGGATTTATTTGGATATATGTACTTCCAGGAGATGCAATATTTTTTGACATGTCTGTCTACTACAATGGTGGTGTGGGTAATAGAGTCATTTGTCTGGACTTATGAATGGGTTGCTTTAACAATGCTTTTGGAATTGATTGTGGCTAATGGGTTTGGACTTTTATGGGTCAAATGGTTAGGGACTGGGATAGTTGCTGTTTTTGACTGAATTTTGAGTTGCATTGTGTTGGCATGGACTATGAGTGAGGTCTACTTTACAATGGCCAGTTGAGATAGAAGCTGGTTGCTACACTATTGGGATGCTGCCAGAATTTTATTTCTTGGTTAGAAGGACAAGAGGGATAACATATTTTTACCGAGGAACAATACTGAAGAGGATTTTATTTTATTTTATTTTTTTCCCTTGCAACAGGCAACGCCATAAATTGTAGCTTTTGAGGAGTTTTCAATAAGAGTAATGTCTAGGCAATGGTACCATTTGAAGCAGATCAGGAGCGACAAAGAAGAGAGAGAACAAAAACAGAACGGAGTAGAATAATTTGGAATTCAGTAAAATAACTCTAGGAGAGAATATGACTTAAACATTCAAATCAACTGTTTAAATTGCCGAGACATCATAGTCCTATTAGACTTTGGTTTTTATATCAAAAAATGGAACAAGTATAACGAAAATTTCTTAACGTAAGACTCATTTTTCTGGAAGAAAATAAATTAACTTACAAATAAATCAATCCAAATAAGTCACAATCTATTATTATTAGTACCCTAGAATAAGTGTGCATTTTGGCAGGTCTTCTATCAAATTTTTGTTGCAATCTCCATCAGAATGTTTTGACTTCCTTTATTACTAGCTATCAAGAGAAATAATTTTGCTTGGTCCTTGGTGTTTAAAATTTGACAATCATGCTCATTGAATTTTTAGATTTCAATAAAAATAGGAGTTATTTGTGTTTTAAGTGGTTGTTTTAATAAACGTAGATTGAATGGATGACAGAAAAATATTCATATAGCGAACGAAAAGTTTATTGGAAATCAGACTTAACTTGTTATCATTGATGGTTGCTAAAAAGGTACATGTGTCAATCTCTAAAACAATAGAAAGCGAAACACTAAAGAGATGACTGTAAGGTGCTCTTCTTTGATTTAATACAATAGATATATGTCTTGTATTTTGTTATACATGCGTTAACAGGAAGCTACTCTGGACTTTGGTAATACTTACATGGTAATTTTCTTCTAAATCATATACAGTTTACGTAGTCTTAAAGTTTCCCATCTGTCAAAAAGATATGAATCCTGAAAGTCTAGTTATGACTCAATATGCCTGTGAAGTGAGACAACTTCACAGTTATCTTGCTTGAGCGCTGGACTACTTGATTTGTCCATTTCATGTCGGTTTGAAGAATGGTGCTGCAAATCATTGTGAGGTGTTTTTCTTGCACTAGACCATACACTCTAAAGCTATTTGTTTTTCTTGCTGGAGTGTTCTCATTGTATTGTTAAAAACTTTAATTATAAGAGCATGGATACTAAATCATTTGACATTTTCTGCAGTTCTGGCTTTCATGCTGTATGCCTGGAGAATTGTCTTATGGGAACTTTCTAACTGGAGAAAAGCTGCAGCAGTGATTTTTGGATTCTTGGGTTACATTACAAAACTTGTGTTAGCTCTTATATTCCATTTTATTGGGGATCCAATCACATCCTCAATTCGAGGAATTGAAACTATTTTCTATACTGTACGAGCTTTCTATTCCGGCATAATTGCATATGCTCCCATTCTAGAGCTGACAACAATCATCATACTGACTTCTGCTGTACTTGCTATTGCCGAAGCCACTGTCCCTGACTCCGTAAATAGTCAGCCATATGTTCTCACTGTAGCTGGCTTAACCGGCTATGCTGCTGTAGTGAACTATATCTCTGAGCCATTTTTCTGGACATTACTTCTGGGATTGTTTGGTTTTGCAAGGTTTATCAAGAAGAAAGATAACGTATCTTCTGTATTGCCAGTTGCAGCTGTTTTATCTGCTGTGGGAGAGCCTTGGGTTAGAGTATTGGTGATGGGTTCATATTTGGCATTGGCCATCTTTCACCACTCAAAGATCCCTTCGGCTCTAAAGGAAGAGGAAGACACTGGAACAGTTAATAAGGCTCCATTTCCCCTGTTATGCGCTGCATTGGCCATTGGTGTACGTCTTGCTGCTAAATGGGCTGGGTACCGACATTTGTCCTGGATGATTGTTTAACTCGCCTGATCAGTTTGTCCTTTTCATTTCTGGGTCTAAATGCATATGTTGTTTACACTATGAATTGTATAGTGACTGTATTTTTTGTTCATGGCATCCTTTATGAATGTTGTTGACTAGTAAAAAGCAAAAAGAATAAAAAAATAAAATGATTTTGATGTTACCAGCAGATAGATGTATTTCTTCTTAATCTTCCTCTGGGAACTGACTATTTATCCCTGAATTTGTCTACATAGTTGTGTATATCTATGTTAGGTCCGGCCTGAAAGCCGGTCAATTGCTCATTATGCCAGTTTGGACCGGATTACATATGAGCAATCCGACAGTTTGGGCAGGTTTATGGAAACTCGAACAGTTTGTTGGGTCAAATGTTTTCTGAAGCATATTCTTTCTAAAATGCATGGACTGGTTGTCATTTTTGGTAGGAAGTGAGAAGTCTTTATGAGTACCCTTATTTTTGGTAGTACAAATGTCTAGATTGAACAATCAAGTACCTTTGTATTTATCCATTGGTATGCTATTCTCTTCTAAAATTCGTTTTAAATTAACTTTTACAATTTCATTATATTTGTGTCTCATTTGTTATACGTGTAGATTACTAATTTTACAATGATGTAAGTGCAATACAAGCATGTCAATTGATCCATTTATCTTAGAACCACCTATTTTCTCTAGTTTTGTTCCAATTTGATGATTTGGTATTGATTTGTTTGTATGGTATGATATCCCCTTTTGGCAATTTGTTACGATTTAATTACTAGTGCCTATTTACATAAATCGATTAAAATAATAGGAATTAATTAGGTCATGGACACATATATTCCTCTAATTTTGAAAAGAATGTGATGTAGGATGGTCGGCGATTGTTTTGATTGTGGGGAATTAGGTCATGTCTTGAAACGGGACCAAATTTGGCTATGTCAATAAATGTTCGGGACCACTTCTTTTAGTTTGGTAGGTTGGGAATGAATCAGTAAGAGTCATCAAAGGTTGGGGGATGAAATGTCCAAATTTTACTAATTCTTGCTCCAACCTAACTTGAGCCCATTTGTAAGAATTCGGAGTACCCGTTTTCAGTCTGGATTGGGTTAACGGGTCTAGATAGTTCAACCCAAACACTAAAATATTGTAGTGCAAGTTAGGGTTATAAATCAATTCCTGTCTATATAATTCAAAACCCTAAAACGCTCATCCCTTGAAAATAATTTCTGCCCAAACTCTCGTTCTCTAAAACCACGGACACAATTCTTTAGTGATTCATCTTGAAGGAAAAACCCTACGAAAAAATTTGTTAATTTCTTCTGAATATGTGATATCTTTTGTGTGTGTTGTTGGCATGTAGCCTTTCGATCTCTACATAAAAAGTACGATTGAAGATGCAGCCTGAATGCTCGTGCTGAAGCGTCTAATTTGTGTCAAATGAATTTCAACATTCTTTTAATTTCTAAATCTCTAATTTATATATTCTTTATTATGATATTTTAGATCATTTTAAAAGATATATTCTGCCAATGATGTTTGTTGGATAGTGATATCATCGTTATTTGCATAGATCGAGCATATGTCGCCCTGAGGACTATATAAAGCTTGTTTAGCATGATTCAACTAAGGAGTCCTCGGGAGTGATGGGGCCTTCAGGACATACCCTGAGGGCTAATATCATACTTTATGATATTTGGTGGCAACCATCCTCGAGGGTAAGTCCTGGGGATATTTTGACAACCTAAGGGCGTGGCATCCTCGAGTACTTCCCTTTAAATTCAAAAACCTTCCTGTTTAAACACAAAAGGAGCCTACTCTCTAAGGATTCTAATCTATCCAAACATCTGAATCCAAGACTCCTACGCTTAGGAAGACTCTATCTCAATAAATATTGTAGTTGTATTATACTATTATTAAGCAGACCCGCAATTATAGTGCAATCCCAACACCCATCTCAAGTAGAACTCTTATAGACAAGTAAATTCAACTAATCCAATCCTGCTAAAAGTCCACTACCTAATTATGTAAATACAAAGTTTTTGTTCATTATCCAAGTACGCTTTAACATAATTTTCACTTTATATTCTCACGCATAAATTCTCTCAAACTTAAAAATCGAAGGAGCAACGGGGACACACATCAACGCTTTTGTTCAGGTACTGGAAAGCTTTGTTCATGCTCATCATCAATAATCAAGCTTGAGATTTCACATGTGCAAATTTTTGATAGCATCATTGGCGCCGTATATGAAAAGCTCTAGAAAAAGTCATGGTTAATACACATTCAGGTCTTCCTCCAGCATGCCAATCCACTCCAAATCCACCTCCTATTGTGGATTTCCCAATTCACCTAGAAGAATCATTAAAAATACCAGCCCCCAACTAGTAGTGATTACATCTGGAGCATTCGTAAAACTCCGTTAACAAATTAACACATCGACTCAATTTCTAAGTCGACACCACAAGAGGTTTCATGGCCGACGCTCATGCTCAGGTCACTCGAGACATCCATGATAATGATGGATCCAGTGTCTCGGGCGCACCTCCAGTGTCCTCGGCCTTGAGATTAGTTACTATGCACTTATGTAAACTCACCCGAATCATACAGGATGAGATTATAGCAGGTCTACTACAAAAATACCCAGGAAATAACAAGATTTACCCCTAACACTCCATTTATGCTTAAGTTACTCTCTTATCCACTTCTGGAAAGGTTCAAGTTCTCTCGCATAAAAAGAGTACGATGGGACCACAGACCCCACCTATCACCTCAACATATATACGGATGTCATGACCTGTGCCAGACCCGGTGATGTGTAAGGTTTTTCGTCAAACTTTGAATAATACCGCCAGAGATTGGTTCGCCACATTAGAGCCAAATTCTATAGCCTCATTCTCGAACATGACTAATAAATTCTCTACTTTCTTCGCAAGAAATAAGCGCATCAGGAAGACCGTTGCCTCCCTCATGCAATTCCGCTAGGGGCCGAATAAGACCCTATAAAACTTTATGAAAAGATTCAATAAAAAAGACTATAGATACCCGATTTTCACATTATAGCAGCTGTCTCAACTTTAACATATGCAATAAGGTGTGAAGCCTTCAAGGTGTCTCTATCTAAGACCCTATCGAAATCAGTAACTGAACTCCTTACCCAAGGAGAAAAATACATCAACATGGATAAAACAATAAAATCTAGCTCGACCCTTGAGAAGCCCAAACATAAGAGGCCACATGATTCAAATCCGTGACAAGATCATGCTCGAGGTAAGTAGAGACAGAAAATACCACCTACACCATTTATTCACCTAAATACATCTACTCGTCTAGGACCAACATACTGATGGAGATCAAGGATATGAAAGAGCTTAAATGGCCCCTAAGGTTGCGATCTCTCCCCGAGACCAAGAATAAGAGCAAGTATTGTAACTACTACAGTGATCATGGGCATACATCGAGGATTGCATAAAATCATAGTGGGAGATTGAAGCATTGATTAAAAAGGGATTCCTAAAGGTGTATATTGGGCACGACGAGCGTCCCAGGAGTGACTATAACAAAGGAAAGATTCCAGAATCTAGGAGAGGTAACCATCCAACCATAGGTACTATCAATATTATAATGGGAGGAGATTCAAACAGCAGGTGTAAGTAATATGCCCGATGATACAGTTCAACTCCAAAGACAACTCTTTACAACATTAAAGACATTATCTTTGGATCAATGGACTTGGAATGCATATCATCTTCTCCTGATGATACCTTAGTCATAGCCTCCATCATTGCCAACTTTGAAGTAAGGAAAATCTTGGTTGACAAAGGAGTGCAGCCAATATACTATCTCATGAGGCCTTTACAAAGATGGGTATTTCTTCCAACCTACTCAAGGAGGTCAAATCCCCACTCCAAGGATTCGGGGGTGGAACAATCATCCTAGAAGGAGTCGTCAATCTTCTCCTCACATTGGGCTCAAATCAATGACGGTGACATAAATAATACCTTTTCAAGTAGTTCGTGCTTCGATGACTTACAATGCTATCCTCGAGAGACTACTGCTTAATAAGATCAAAGCTATTGTATGCACCTTTCTATGAAGTTTCCTACAAATAACAGTGTAGGGATTATGTGTGGAGACCAGACAGCGGCTACACAATGTTAAGATACTAGCTTTTGGGGAATAAGCACGACGTTGTGCAACTATCAACTCCTGAGCTTGAGATCGAACACCAAGAGAAACTTGCTCCAATGGAAGAGTTGATAGAGGTCGAGCTTAAGCTTTGTAAAAATGTGATAGTCGGTTGGGACTTAATTCCACTCTCATGGCCGAACTTATTCACTGTCTGTCTCGCAACAAAGATGCATTTGCATTGAAGGTTGATGACATGATTGGAATAGATCCTGGAGTTGTGGCAACCCTTATACATCGGTCGTGAACAAATCACAGATGTCGAAATTTAGTCATCTCTAAATACTGAGCTCAGATTTTAACCGTCTAACAAAAACTGCGTAGATAGTCACTCTAACCGTTTTTAAGGGTGATGATTCCAGACACGAATTCATATTATCTACTTCGTTCATTCTCAAGTTCCCAACTCTACCAATATATTTGACCAATCAAACAAATCTCACCCATTGGTGAATTAAAGAACCATTAAAATCATGAAAATATATACAGTATGTTTAATACACTGTAAGTGTACTAGTATCACTTTTAACTATTTTTGTAATAAAGACAAATCACAAACTTGAATAGTGAATTAGTTAACACTACTATCTTCCAATACAAGATCTCAACCCTTATACATTAGTCGTTAACAAATTATTTATGATCAAAATATAAACTGTATCACACTGTACTTCTCAACGCAAGTACCAAACTTATATTATTACAAATGATTATATGCACTTTAATTCGCATTCTTAATAATAAATAAATACAATAAATGAAATAAAAATGATTTGTTTAATATAATAATATTGTTATTTTTACATTAGTAAAACTATGCTATATGAGCACACAACCCACCTAGAGTATATGTGTCATGTCTTTTAACCTCATACTTTGCAGATATCCATCGAAATTTTAGCCGACAGGCTTTCGATAAATGAATCCTTGAGAATATCCCTAGTAGCAATTTTACTGACAATCACATCTCCTCTACTAACTATGTTAACTATCTCTCTCAAGAGATGAAATATTAACTATCTCTCTCAAGAGATGATATTTTCATTCAATTTGTTTACTCCTTGGTGACTCATTGGTTCTTTAACATTTTCCACTCCCCACTATTATCACAATATAGTGTTAAGTGTTGTCCAGATTTAGGCATCACCTCGATGTTCGTTAGAAATTTTTTGAGTCACACCTTTTCTTTAGCACCTTTATAAATTGCCACATATTCAGCCCCCATTGTGGAATCAATTGAAAGCCCAAGAATAAATACCACTTCACTTTGCATTCATTAGAAAGTTTTCAATATAAAGAAGTTTTCATACCACTTCACATATTCAGCCTCCATGGTGGAATCAGGTCAATTAATCAAAGTTTCAATATGAAGAAGAAGAAGAAGAGTTTTCTTAAGCACCTTTACAAATTGCCACATATTCAGCCCATGGCAATAAATTGAAATCCCAAGAATAACTAACCAAGAGGAGGGTGAATTGGTTTTTAAATTTTTTTTGAACAATTAATCTAAATTCAAGCAAGTAAGGACTAAATAGATTGATTCAAATAATAAGCACAAATATAAAAGTAATTGACTTACCAAGCTCTCCGGTACGAACACGGCCTTTTTCACTATATTGATTGACTTATAGTGCAATCCAACCCTTTACAACGCTTTCGGTGACTTACAAATAAGGAGCATCAATTCTTATACAATGTGGATTTTTAAGGGACTTCAACATACTTCAAATGATAATACAAATGAAATATTCACTTCTTAATTAACGATAAGTTCAAAGTTAAGTACAAGAAGAGAAGTTGGCTAACACTTCAATGAATAGTAGTAAATGATAGCTCAAGTGTTAGATGAAAAAATTTGATGAATATGATAGTAAAAAATTAGATTCAATTAATTCAAGTGTTTCAATGAGAAGATGAAGAGCTAAATACAATGTAGGTTCGAAAACATTCTCAAGAAATCTCTCTCTTTTAATAAATGATTGTAATAAATTAAGTACTAAAAGAGAAATGAGAAACTTTGATAAATATGATGATTTTACAGGTTCAGTTCAATCAATCAAAGTTTCAATATGAAGAAGAAAAAAAGTTTATGTAATTTAAGTACAAGAATCTTCTTTAAAAATATATCTATTTCAATGAATAATTGGTGATAAATTAAGTACTAAGAGAGAAATTAGAAATTTTGATGAATATGATATTTACAAGTTTGATTCAATCAAAGTTTCAATATGAAAAAGTAGAAAAAGTTTATGCAATGTAAGTGCAAATATCTTCTTCAAAAATATATCTCTTTTAAAATTGATATATATAAA
>CAIGRL010022423.1:0-12044 GCA_903798325.1 Fraxinus xanthoxyloides
CCAAAAAAGCTCGGGTTTGGCTCGACCTTTTTTTTTTCCGGCTCGGCTCAGCTCAACTCGTTGACATAGCTAACCTAAAGACATAGGTTTTAAATGTCACGTTCAAGTAGGGACCATACTTGCCCAAATGAGATGGAGATAGTAATGGTGTCAAACGTGCTGAACAGCTCGTGAAAAAGAGGCTCGTGGGCTCACCTACAAACTCGCCATGAATAGTCACTTTTCTGTTGAAAGTTCAGTGACCGTTTGCAACGGCCACTGAACTTTCAAAGGGGTCGTTTTGGGCACTTTATTTATTTATTTTTCATTCTTTTTTTTACTCTACAGATACCTCAACCAATTTTCAATTTTTTTCACACAACATTTCAACAATTTTCACCCTCTTCCACATTCTACAATCTACTACATTTTCATTTTTACCTTCAACTTCAATTATTCAATAGTAATTATCACACTACAAATTTAAAATTACAATCTTACATATCAATTTTCTTTAAATTCTTAATTTGTTTCCATATTCTTTATTTACTATACATTACATCACAATTCACAATTGGATCCACACTCATATGTTGATAGCTTGTTCGGCATCAGAGGCGAATTACCTATGATTCCATTAAGTTAATTTTAGAATGAATTTTCTAGTCTGAGCGAAGTATTCATTCTCGAAAATATTTCAAATTTGGATGCTTGTGGAAGTAATCATCCAATTGATTTGGATGATGTTAATGTTCCCGAAGCGGAAGATGAGGAGGAATATGAATTATATATTCCTGATGCAAGAGGGAAGCAAAATGAAAAAAATAGGCAAAATGTTGGGATCACTTTAATTGATTTCAATGGGTCATGTGGTTGATGAAGTCCCAGAGTCTAAAACAATATGTAAATATAGTCAACAACGATTGACATGACAAAAAGGCATTGGTACCACCCACCTCAACTATCACTACAAAGCATGCGCGGCCAAACATGGATTTCTTGCTGCCCATCAAACGCAACTGTAGTTTAGAAGTTCAGGTGTTGGTTCTACTTCTTCGCAACTCTCCAAGTGGATATATTCGGAGGAGAAAGTTCTAACGGGAATAGTGAAATTCGTTGCCACTGCTGAGTTGCCTCTAACAATAGAGGATAACCAACATTTCGTCGCGTACGTGAAAGAATATCTTCAACTGAGGTACGTTGGGGGTAAGTCGAAACATTGTCGTTCAAATAGAATAGAATATTTCCTTCATACAAAAAACTAATTGATTACTGATTTGCAAAAATATGGAAGTGCTATATCTTTAACTCTGGATATATGAGAAGTAATTAATAAAAGAGCTTATATAGTTGCAACTGCACACTACATAGACCCACTTTGGTGTATGCAACAAAAAAATTATTATTGAGTTCACTTTCAACGCTAACAATAGATGTAACGCTATTATGAACATTTTTAGAGAATATCATTACGAGAGTGTTAATAAGACAATGCTAGTGTTAATAAGACAATTATCGATAAATTGTGTAAGGTATTACTATTCGATATTGATGGTTATTTGTTTCATATCTGTTGTGTGTGCCATATTTTTAATTTAATTGTGCAGGATAATTTGAAACATATTAAGAATTAAATTCAAATACTTATGGATACACTAGTATACATTACGTTTTCACATAGCAGAAAACAAGCATTTGAAGAATTTTATGCCGAATATGGGGTGACATATACGAAAATATTAGTTAGTGATGTAGGGTCAAGATAGATATCCATTAACTTATTATTAAAATTATGAGAAGGTTTTGAAACATTTAATTTCTGAATTTTACAACAATAGGCATATTAAAAACGATGATGAAACTATTTTGAATGAATTCGATTGGTTTTTAGCTTTTAAAACTAAAAGAATTTTGACAAGTCTTTTTTTATTCTACAAATATTTTATCTAGAGTTTACTATCTCACTATCTATATGGTGTTTGAACGTCTTTACATGATTGCAAGTGCTCTTCATAAATATAAAAATGACCCCAATTTTAGTACAAATATATATTCCAGGAAATTAAAGTTTAGAAAATATTGGAAAGAGTTGCCTATGTTATTTCTTTCAGCATGCATCATAGACCCTTGATACAATTTATCAGGTACTAAATATGTAATTAATAAGATTTTAAGAGCTCTAGCTTTTAGTACATCTAATATTTGTAGAAATTTAGAAGAAACTTTATGTGAATTATATGCAGAAAGAATGGATGCAAATATTAGTTGGGTACCCTAATTCAGTAAGTTCCTCTAGTAGTAGTTTGTCTACCGTATGTAATCAACATCGAACGTAAGCCCAAATACATTGCATGCTGAACTAATTGATTACTTTAATCATAATATGCCTAATAACAAAACAATTAAAAAAATTTAAGAAGAAGTAATTGAATTCTTGGGAAAGTACGAACGACGATGACCAGTGGTTTCTGCGATTGCAAAAGACATATTAACACCTCAGGTTAACAGTGTATTTTTGGAGTCTGCTTTTAGTGTAGATTAGATAATTTTGTCTGAGGTCAGGAGTCGACTCAAATAAAATATTTTGGAAGTATTAATGTACGTGAAGGATTGGGAAGACGCTCATTTCCTACTGTAAGATAAATATGCCG
This sequence comes from Fraxinus xanthoxyloides, assembly GCA_903798325.1. NCBI lineage: Eukaryota > Viridiplantae > Streptophyta > Magnoliopsida > Lamiales > Oleaceae > Fraxinus > Fraxinus xanthoxyloides. Next base: position 2,631 of record CAIGRL010022423.1, read on the forward strand.
AAATTGTATTTCGTAAGATAAATGATATTTAATTTAATCTTATTAATCGATTTGCTATTTTATAATATTGTTTTTAATTTTTAAATTTTTTTATACGAAACAAGTTGATCGTGTACAATTTTTAACTATTTTTACTAGAAATTTATGTAGTTGGTCCCAAACCTAAATCAAGAAAGATGGTTTAATTTAAAATAAAAATAAAAATATTAACGAGCTTGCAAGCCCAGCTCGCCCATATGAGCCACGAGCTCGGCTCGGTCCATTGCCACCCATAGAAGATAGTAATTATCTCCTCAGCCAATTCTGCACGTCCCATTGTTATTTCTAACATTCAACGTTCAAAATGAAAACTTTATAATCGTGAATTATAATTAAATATTGTAATGAATTCCCCGTTTTTTGGGCAAAACAAAAATAGCGAATTTTTTTTTGAAAAAATTGTGGTCAAAAAGTAGGAAATTTTTTTGGATTTATGTGTAAAATATTTTATTAAAGAATTTGTGATTGAAAATGAATTTTAGAAAAAAAAATTGGAGAATGGACAAATAAGGTATATATGCGAAGTCAAGTTGAGTTGACTTCCAAATGCCAGAAAGAAGGGGTTCAAAACTTCTTATTGGTGCATGACGCCCTAACTATTAAGAGGCTGTTCTATTTATATTTTAATTTTGTGTTTTGAGTTTTGAATTCATTTTAGGTTTTGTATTTTGAGTGTCCATTTTGATATTGTTAAAAATGTATTTTTATGGGCATTTTGAAAATACCCGAAACGTGTTTTGAAAATTTTGGCTTGATTATAAATGAAAACACCCGAAACGATAAATTTGTTGTTTTGAGTTTTCTTTGTAATTTTTGAACTTGTTTCCAAAAAAATTATTTTCGAAATTAGAAAAGTGAACACGTTTTCATTGTTTTGGAAAATCGAAAACTAAAAAAAGATTGAAGATGATAAACAGACTCTAAATATCCACACTATACAAGAAAGTAGTATGCACAGTGCAAATTGGGGAGAAATGTTAAAATCTTTACAAAATCCCACGGACCCCACATGAATTATCACACAACATTATAGACTATTTGAGCCTTATTACTCAAAAATTTATTTTCATATATTTTTTTAAATAAAATATTTTACCCATAAATCCAAAATTAAAATTGCGTTCATATGTCACGTCACGTATACTGATATTAATCACTACTAATATTACATATGATAATTCTTTAAAATTGTTTAGTCGTCTGAAATTTTTCAAAAAAGTTCTTATTAAGATCAAAATGAAAAACAACTTTCTTTTTATAATTCATTATTTAAAAGTTGATTAATTGATTGCCTGATCACTCGATCTTTGATAAAATATTTGTCTCTTATTTTCTGCATTTATGAATACAAAAATCTAGAACTAATCCCAAGAAAATTTAGCTAACCTCTTTAAAAATTACTTATAAGTAATTATAAAGCAATTAATATTCTTTGATCGAAAGTAAATTACTTTTATTCATTCTTCTTTGACCTTAGTGGTGGGGCACTTCCTCAATGTCAATCAGTCAGTGGGTTCTTTTTCTCAGCTCATTCTTTAGACTTCAAATATTTTTTCGATTCAAATCCTAATTTCCACTATTTTCTTTAAATCATTCGTGCAACAATTCCAATATATTAATGTTATGAACTATGAGACATAAACTGACGAGTAAAATCTTTTCTTTTAACGGAAAATTTATTAATCTAGTAGTAAGCACGTGTATTGCACAACTTATGTATCAGATGAATAATATGTGTAATATTTTAAAAGTACCATCACTGTTTTTTAAAGTAGTTGATATAATTAATATTGTTAAAGAAAAAAAATTAAAATTGTTAAAAAGAACATATATGAATAATATTTTTATGAAATTATGTATATAATGTGAAATGTTGAATAAATTTGTTTGGTTGCTTGATTCATTAATTTTTGGTTCAAATTCAAAATTGGGATTATTTTTTGGGTTTTCTTGGGATCTTAAATCTCGTTGTGGGTTGCGTAGTGTTCGTTGCTACGTGGTGCTCATCAGCATCACTGTGAAATGAAGGAATAAATTGTACAAAATCATAGTTAAGGGACCTAGAGAGCAAATATTTGATAAATGAATAAATAATTAAATATACAATGTTTACATGCGTTTACAATATTTATAAGTATCTGATAAATGAATAAACAATTAAATTTGCAATGTTTACTTGAGTTTTACAATATTTACAATTATTTCATAATAAATGAACAATTAAATATATAATGTTTATGGATCAAATTCGAATTCATACAAATCACACGCTAATTTATTCCTTCAATTTTGTATCCATGATTGGTTGATTACATCAACTTTATATCCTATATTCAAAAATTCAATGTATTTTATCTAAAAAATGCAGCAATCGCCACTGCAATGAAATAATAAACGTGTTAATTCGATAAAAACTAATTTAAAAGTTCAAAACAAAATATAAATNTATTTATAAGTATCTGATAAATGAATAAACAATTAAATTTGCAATGTTTACTTGAGTTTTACAATATTTACAATTATTTCATAATAAATGAACAATTAAATATATAATGTTTATGGATCAAATTCGAATTCATACAAATCACACGCTAATTTATTCCTTCAATTTTGTATCCATGATTGGTTGATTACATCAACTTTATATCCTATATTCAAAAATTCAATGTATTTTATTGCAAACATACCGCAATTGCCCCTGCAATTGAATAATAAAGTGTTAGTTTGGTACCGTATAGTTAAAAACTATGTTTCCAAATTAAAAAAAAATTATAAATACTTATGATCTCGACTGTCTCTCCGTCGTCATGTTCTACACGATTGCTAGTCTATCCTTCACAATCACACCTGCTCGGGCCATCAAGGAAATAATCACAGCCATTGGCTCTAAGTTATGTTCGAAATGTCCTTATGTTAGACAAGAATGGTCGGAGTCGTACACATATGTAGTTGAATCAGCAAAGACAATCTCTATGACAATGCATTGATGATTCAAGATCGATGAAATGTATATATGCGTACAACTCTCCTATGGCTTTCCCCTAACACTTGGTCACATCCCTACGACCCACTCGACCATATATTCGGGTAACACATACTCATTACCCATAAGTTGAAGCGACTGATGTTCAATGATAACGACACGTATGAACTCAGTGTTCAATATGAGTTGGTCAAGAATGTCGAATGATTTTGGATATCTTCGAGCTCGATCACGCAATAAGTACATAGTCAGGTCGATGTGCTACATCAGGAAACACCAATAAAAAAATAGAGAGAATTATTTCATTTAATGAACAAAAAATTATGTATACATAATAAATAACAATATGACTATTTCATTTACATTGTCGGTGAGCCATGTCCCCGAAGTGTTGATGTTGTGAACCACTTATAAGCCTCCGAGATCGTCTTCTCCCCTACAATGCAGCTATTTTTGAAAAAAGAAATAGAAAAAAATGTTAAAAGAAGTATAGATGAGTTAGCGTAGCGTACTTCACTGATATTGTAAAGTACTTACGCCGACATAATTCTTCTTTGCTCGGTCTCGAACACTTTCCATTTAGCATGGTTTACCTCCTGGAAGAGATTAGGGTACGTCCCATGGACGAACGTTCTCATCTTTGCTTCAGCCATGAAGGGAGATACAACGTACTATGATGGCAATCTCGACCTTTTGCCAACCACACGCATTTTACCCTTTGTCACGACTGGCATCCTCTCCTCCTCTATGATCTGGTGTACTACCTCCACCTCCGTCTATGCCACTCCCTATGCCACCAACTCCGCCTCGGGCAACTCCACCTCTATGATTGGGTGTTCTAAGAAATACGGTCTTAACTTATGAATTGCTATAATCACTACATAGGTTAATTTCTCCAATGGAGAATTTTGGAGTTCGGCCTCATGAAAGGGTTTACTGACGTAATAGACATGATGTTGTACTCCTTCGTGTTCCCTGGTTAATACCGCACTTGCTGTATGTTGAGATACTGCCAAATATAGCATCAACGTCTCCACTGCTTTTGGTTTTGATAACACTGGTGATTGTGCTAAATGCAACTTCAACTGATCAAAGATGAGATGTTACTCGGATGTCCATTCAAATCTTTTCATCCCTCAATACATCAAAGAAGGATTTGCATTTATCGATTGATTTTGACATGAAGCGGTTAAGAGTAGCTATTCACCATGTCAAGCTTTGTACTTCTTTGGGTTTAGTTGGGGGCGCATTTCAATAATGTCCATTGGCCTTTATTTTCTCTGGATTTGCTTCAATTCTTCTACAATTCACCAAGTAACCCAGGAATTTTCTCGAGTTTACTCGAAAGGCACATTTATGCGAGCTCAGCTTCATTCCATACTTCCTCAAAATTTGAAACATCTCAGCAAGGTGTTATTGATGATCCCCATATTTTGTGCTTTTTACCAACATGTCATCGACATATAACTCCATAGTCTTGCTAATTTGTTTGGCAAACATAGAATTAACCAAGTGTTGGTAAGTAGCTCCAGCATTTTTAGACCAAAGGGTATCATTTTATAGCTGTAAAGACCTTGGTAAGTGATGAAGGCCGTGTGTTCTTGATCTGGCCCAAACATATGGATTTGTTTGTACCCTGAATAAGTGTCCACAAAAATGAGTAGATCATGCCCTATCATTGCATCTACCATCTGGTCTATTCTTGGTAGTGAAAACTGTTTTTAGGATATGCTTTATTCAGATCAGTAAAGTCGCATCCTCCAATCTCGATTATTTTTCTTAACCAAGATCGGGTTGGCAATCAACTTCGGATATTTCCTCTTGGATAAACACATTATGGAGTAAATTCTGCACTTCCTTGTTCAGAGCTTCATACCTTTCTGAGTTTAGAGGTCTACGTTATTGCTGCTTAGGTCGCACTAAGGGATCAATGCCTAATTTGTAACAAATGATCTTTGGATTGATTCCCTTCATGTTTAAGTGGTCCCAACCGAAAACATCAAGGTTTTCCCGAAAGAAGTTGATGATTTGAGTTCGGAAAGATGGCTACAGCTCATAACCTATTCTAAGTCCCCTTCTCCTACCTCCATAGTATCCAATTCTTCCACAAGCTCTCCTCCTTTTACCCTTAGATGTGAGTTACCATGTGAACTTCTGAGGGATAATGTATTTCATCTCTCTTTGGATCGACCTTTCCTTGACACTTTTCGACGTTGTCCCGATTTCCCTTAAACACATCCTACACCACGAGGCGTGGGAAATTTAAGAGAGTAATGGTATATTGACACAATTTCCCTGAGATCGAACAGTAGAGGCTGCCCCATGATGGCATCATAAGGCGATTTCGAATCCAGAATCACAAATTCTGCATTGAGCTTAGTCCGACACGGGGATTCTCCGACCTCAATGGGGAGCTTGATTAGTCCTTTTGCTCCTGAAAGGACACCATTGAGTCCCAAGATCATGTACGGATAAGGTTGTAAGAAATTCAAAAGAATTCCAATCTACTCCAAAGTATTAGTGTAGAATATGTTCAGAGAGCTTCCCGTGTCAACTAAAACTTTGGGAATATTGATTTCAGATATGGGCACGGAGACTACTAAGGCTCCAGGAAAAGGATTTGGATTAGCTTCTCCTTCTTCGAATAAGAGCTCATCTTCTGTTGTCTTCTTGAAGTGTTTTTCAACAATAACGATCTTAGATAAATCAGCTACAATAGGTCTTTTAAACCTTGATTCTCCTACTTGTTGATTTTTTAACATTTGTACCCGGGGGCTGGGTAGTTCAACATAGCAAGCTCTTGCTTCGACCTGGTCCCCACGTATCATGACTAGTCCACTCAGAGTTGGGTATTTAATGCAATATTGATATATTGAGGTAACAACTTGTAACTCGTGCAGTATGAGCCTTCCCAATATGTCATTATAGTTCTAAGGGAGATCTACGATAATGAAGTCAGCTAAGATCGGTTCGCTTCATTCCACGCTTAACATGATTTGTCCTCGGGCTTCGATGAGGTCTCCAAAAAACCCTTGCAACCTTCTGGAATATGGTTGAAGATAGCGTTCTTGTATCCCCATTTGCTCCAAAGCTTGGGAGTACAACACGTTAACTGAGCTCCCATTGTCTACCAAGGTCCTACTTACTTGTACTCCTGAAACGATCATGTCTATGACCAGTGCATCACTTTGATCCTATAGAATTCCGTGTGCATCTTTTTCTGAAAATCGAAACCATTCTAGGTGTGGTCCTGTGCTGACTTCCGGTTCTTGGTATATGACATTATATTTTTGCCAAATGCGGGCATTGTGTGCCAACCTATGCCTGGCTCTTCGTAACCCTTCGAGATATTGATTGTCACTTATAAAGGTTCGAATCTCAGCTTGGTGTTGTGGATTTCGAGCTTGGAGTTCGAGCCGAACTTGCTGGCTATCCTTTGCTGGTTAGGTTGTTGGACTCCAGTTGGATCTGTTTCTCTGGGTTTAGCTACAAATTCCTGCAAGTTACCTCGCTGTATGAGTGATTCCACATCTTCTTTCAAGTTTCTGCAATTATTAGTGTTATGCCCCCATCGTCCTGTGATAACGATAATACTTCTTCTGACTTTTCCTAGTCAACTCATTTCTCTAAGGCAGAGGTCGGCGAAAATTTATTGGGATACGGTCTTGAGCGGCCTTGACCCCTTCTATCTCTTCTTTTCTCACAACCAGAGACTTTGTCTACTTGTTTTCCTTTTGCTCATTGTGGGGATTGTGGATTTTGCTTAAGATCCTCCTGGTCGGATGTGGTTTCCTCCGTACTTATATACTTCTCAGCTCGGTCCAATACTTTATGATACGTCTGAGGTCCGTCTTCATGAACAGACCACCAGAATCTTGTCCTTGGTCTTAACCCTGATAGAACTGCCATGAGCGCTGCATCGTCAGAGATTTTTTCTACTTCTATGGATTGTTTGTTGAATATGCTCAGGTAACTCTTAAGTGATTCAATTTTTCTTTATTTGATGCTTTCCAATCGCTCCTTAGGTGTGGTTCTTGCTTTCGAACCCATGAATTGGGCTAGAAATGTTGTAGCAAGATCGTTTCAATTTTTTATAGATCTTTGGTGTCATCTTCTGAACTATCTTCGGGCTTTGTCTCCCAAAGTTAGGGGGAAAGTGTTGCACATTATGGCATCCTCGGCTCCTTGCAATTCCATCCAGGAAGTATATTTGTCCAAATGACTTAAGGAAACTCCTTCCCCTTCGTACCCGGTCAGTTGTGGCATTTTCAACTTCCAAGCAGAGGTTCTGCCAGGATGTCCTCAGTGAAGGGAGAATGACATTTTATGAGTTATTCTTTTGTGCTCCCTTTGTTTCTAGCTTTTAGATCAGCTATGCGTTTCCTTAGGGCACTCATCTCAGGCTTTGGTCGATCTACAAGGTGATTAGTATGGGGCTCGTCGTGCTTGCTTGTGGGTGTTAAAGAGTGTTGAGAACCCGTCTATTAAATATACTATTTGTTGTCCTGACAATTGGTTTTACCGTTGAGGAGAACTCTTGACTTCTTCAGTTCAGCTTTTAGAAGACTCTCCGTCTGAGAACTGGAGAATCCTTCTGGTGGGAAGTCGCCTGGTTCTTTCTTGGTGAGGAGATTCCACCCTGGTATCCTGTGTTGGATTACGAGCTTGATTATGCTCCAATCTACTGACAACGTTTGTCAATCTTTCAATGGCTTCCCTCATTGCCACCATTTGAGGGTCAGTAGTTTCGTTTTGACCTTGTCTTATTCCAGCATTTTGTGGATTGCTATTTTGTTTAGGACAAGTGTGAAAATGACTTTTAGATGCTGAAAATCTATCCATGATATCATTACTTTGTAGGTTTTATGGAGATATAGTGCTGTATTTTTTTAAAAATTGGGCTCTCCTTCTAGCGCCAACTGTTGACGTTGAAAAATAAGTAGATAAATTTCGAGCCAATTTAGAGGATAGACATAGATTGATTAATGTATAATCAAAGGATTACAAAAAGTGAAACAATAATTCATTTTCCTTGTCAAAGAAGATATTTGAAATATGAGAAATATGAGAGAGTTTGTAATTTCCTTGATATCGTGTTCTGTGCTTTCTTCCTCGCATTCTTCCTCCTTTAATAGGAGGAAATATAATGTACATTGTATTTCATGTCTTGTCAATTGTAATTTCGAGTTGAAGAAGTACGCTTGTTGCTGCAATTTGTTTGGCTGTCGAGCTCAGTTCTCAAGTCATTATGAGTTAAACCTGTAGGTGGTCTCCAACAATTAATGAATTACTTAGGGGAAGAAGCTAAAGTTGCTGATTGGTAGATTAAGTGGGCGCTGATGTATGACCTTTCCATGTGCATTTTACTAATTGGAGGATTATATATTTTGTTAGTGATCTTTAATCATTATGTTTTCTCTAACTAGGTAGACTACACAATCTTCTGATGCAAGCCAAATTACAACCAAACTAACCTTACTTGTTCGAACTCACGTTAGCACATACTCGTCACATATAATAAGTCGAATTTAATTGACCTTGGAGGTCGGGTGTCAACAATATACATAATAAAAATATTATTTAAAATGATAAAAATTACATAATTAATAAAATGTAAAAAAATAGGGTCGTACCGACTGTTAAACAAAATAAAACAAAAAGGAAAAAAAATTAAATAACACAATAAAAAGAAAAATTAAATACATAATAAAAATATTATTTAAATTATAAAAATTAAATAATTAATAAAATGTAAAAAAAAAAAGATAAAATAGGTCTGGCCCAACTGTTAAACAAAAGTTTGGCCAGACTGCTAAACAGTTGGCCCAGACTGTTAAAAATAAAACTGGGCCGATGGTTAACAATATGCCCAAACTGTTAAACAGTATGGCGGACTATTACAATTTGGGCCGATTGCTAAAAAGTTGGTGACGATTGTAAATCGCTGGAGATCGTCATTTCCGGCAATTTTTAGCAAAAACATTTCCAAAATCACTACTATTCAACCATCTACCAAATAATCAACAAATAAACTAAATAAACATTGAACTCAAACTTTACCATTCAAGAAAAATACAGACCATAATCACAATAAAAAACTAACCTTATCAAAGATCATTTCACCGGTAATTGGTTGTTGTGGTTGGGTTGCCGACTGTGAACTGTGGATTGATTGACTCGATCCTGACTGATATTTTTTTTTGGTCGTGCGTGAGGTGATGAGAAATGAAGGTATTCTCTGGATTTTCCTCTTACATTCCCATTTTTCTTTTTTAAAAAAGTTGTCAAAGGTTAGAGTGGAACCATTTTCACTTAGGATCTGTTTGATTGTAAGGGTGGAAAATTGGTAGAAAGAAAATGTTTTATATAGAAAAGATTTTCCTAAAAAATGT
>CAIGRL010022516.1:0-18822 GCA_903798325.1 Fraxinus xanthoxyloides
TAAAACTCTCAATTACGTTCTTTGTTGATGTTTGAATTTTTTTCCCCAAATGTTCCCCGTGCAAGATTTAATTACTAATTTTGTGTAAGTTAAATGCACTGTATTATTAATTTTATTCCTACCCACTTTATTCTTGATTCTAGATTGCCAAAACTCATTTGATCTGTCAGAGTTGGAGTTTTAATTAATCATATTTTGACTTGCAAAACCCCTTCCTTTCACTGTTTTGAGAAGGTAAATTTCATTCTTGTACCAACCCCAGCACCCTTCTCTATCCTCTTTCCTGACATATTATCTTGTCATTATGTAGAAGGTAGCTCATAGTTTATTATTTCCTTTTGACACAATTTTAGTTTTTACCTATTAATGTAGACTCGTTCAGTAGACAACGAAAAAAGTGCCGGGATGTTCTTCGACTTCAATCCTCTCCCTATAAAACAACCTGTTTATGATCTTCTAAATGTCTGCATTTTGTTAGTTTGATTCAATTGTTTGGCTAAATGTCAAAAATGCAGTGTTGAATGGAGTAATTTGATTGAGAATAAGAATTAATTGAAGTATGGGTTATCTATACGATTACTGTGCGGAGAAAAGATATACGGCATAATGTAGCTCTGATGCAGCTAGCTTATGTTTGTGTTGTTGTTTGAGATTTGGGTTGGTGGTGGTGGCATTTACGGTGGCGACGGTGGGTGGTGCGACATGTAGATGGGTGGCGGTGAATGGCAGCGATCGGATTTCCTCGGTTTTGGTGTTGGGGTGGGGGGATGGGGTGTTTGGAGAAGACAAATAGATCATTTTTTTGGTTTTTGTTTAATTATTTATTTTAAAGAAAATGAAAATTCACTATTTCACCCTTCACTTCATTTGTTTAATTTGAGTCAAAGTTTTGATTTAAGGGTTGACTAACGGATAAGTGGATGGAATTTTTGGAATGGACTTCAGCTACAGTGAAAGTTAAAGATTTGGAACTGCGGCCGTAAAAATGAAAGGTTAAGGTGTATTCTGCAACAAAATGAAAATTTTGGGACCTTCACTGCAATTTTCCCTTTCTTTAATTGGAAGTACTGATCATATTTACTGCTCCTGGCACAATGACGTGTATATTCATCTAGCTTAAGTCTGTTTAAAAACTTCTATAGAACTTATTTTATTGTTGCATTTTGTAAATCAGGAATCTAGTACTAGTGATGACAACTTCCAGCTCTATGACCAGCTAAGCTCTTCATATCCATCACTGTTGCCACCTCTCATATATGAACGCGATACAGTGAGTTATAAATAATTTGATTTGTTTGGCAACTGTACTATTTATTAGGGAATAAGGGAATTCAAATTTTTGCTCATCTCTTGGCTTTTACAAAATTTAGATCTTATCATTAACCAGTAACAGGCATTGTTCTGTAGTCATTCTACTTTTATGAACAATTATTTGAGCTGCAGTGTATTACGGTACTGACTTTCGAGTTATTATGCATTATGGTACTGATTGTGCCACCAAATTGACGATAAAAAAAATAAGAGAATGATGAAGTTGGTAGGATATGTTTTGCATATACTAGAGAGAGGTTCTTGTACCCAACGGAGTGTGACAGAATAAAATTCATTTCTCCATTCCAAACTTATTTAGAACTGGACATAGTTTTTTCTCATGAATGCTGGCTGACTTTTTGACATTTTTCCGCTAAATGATCCAACTCATTTTTCTTCTAGTATCTTGCTTGGTCCCTGAAGAGGAGCAAAGCTGTGAATAACAGTAAGAAAGTAGTGGGAGTTATGGGAAAGGGCCACATGAACGGAGTTATATACTCGCTTGTTTCAGATCAAGGAAACTTGCGATTCGGAGACCTTGCCGGGAAGAGGCCTTCAGGGGATGACTACGGCTGGGTTGGTTCAATTGCCAAAGACTTGGTAAGAGATACTGCAATTGGCATTCTACTATGGCTATTGTATGAGCAGATCAAATCAATGCCATAGAATATCACACATTTATATCTGCTTTTTGTCCCGATGACATACATGGAATGAAATTGAAATTAAAAAGTACAAATTTGCTGATTTTCCAGAGAATATGTACCCGCGATACTTCGATGTGAAGAAAATAAATGATGTAATTTTATAGTAAAGAAAATAATTGACGTATTTGTAAAAATTTCTCTTTTTGGATGTTTACAATTTTTGATATTGGATATTTTCTCTTGCTTGATATGGTTGTGCTTAATATTCATTTGCTGCTACTGTGAAATATTAAGGCATGTTTTTGACATCCCCACCATCTCACATGCTAGTCAAAATTTTCGGCGGCGCCACGTTGCAACGGCGGGAAATTTTCTAGAAATGGAAGATAAATATCTAACAAAGAGGGGTTTAGAATATTTATTAATTTTAAATTTTAATTATTTTGTTAAGTTAAAAGGCACAATTAAAAGATAGACAAATGATGATTTTTATTTAATATTGTTGTATTTCTTATTTCTAATTACATATGATACAAAGACATTTTTATTAAATAATGTTAATGAAAAGTGAAAAGGAAAAGAGAAAAAAATATAATTCATAAGAAGAAACATTTTGATGAAAATGTCATTGTAAATGACGCACAATCACTTGAGGGTTCTTTCATAATCAATTATTTCATGTATATAGTATATCAAGCAATTGGATTACTTGACCAAATGTTTGATCAATTCAATTTATATGAAGAAAAAAATTGGATTTCTATTTTCTTTTGACAACTTAAACACATTTAATGATGATGATTTGAAAGCATGTTGTGATCATCTTGACATTGTTCTAAAACATGCAAACTTTTGCAATTTTGATGGCAAAGATTTGCTTCAAGAATTAAAAAAATTTATGAAATCTTTACCAAAAGAAATAAAGATAGTTTTTGATGTATTAACTTACTTGAAATACCAAAAGAAATAAAAATAACTTTTGATATATTGACTTATTTGAAAAGATTATATCGATTTTCAAATACATTTATTACTTATAGAGTATTATTGACAATTAATGTCATTGTTCAGAAAGAAATTTTTCAAAATTGAAGATTGAAGTTATTAAAATATTATTTAAAATCAACCATATTATAAGAACAATTGCATGACCTAACTTTAATATCTATTGAACAAGATTTGCTAGAAACGAAAGTTTAATTAGTTAGTTTGCTTCTAAAAATGTGAGAAGAAATATTTTTATATGATTTGTTGTCTTTCAAAGTTTACCCATGGTATTTGATGTTTCTAATTTCAAGGTTTTCTCATATGAAATTACACTAAAAGTTTAGGGGTTTGGATACTTCTTTGTTAATGACGTGAATTTTGATGAAGTTTGGGAGACACTTTTAAACTTTATTTGTATTTTTCTTATTCACGCATTTAAAAAAATAAACAGTATTTAAATATCATAATTTTGCGATAATATAATATTATTGAAATATATTTTATTTCATTTCATGAAAGGGACATCATTTTAAATGTCGCGCACGGCATTCAAAAAAGGACCGGCTCTGCTTATTGATTTAACCTAATATCGAGTACTGTTTTGATCAATGAATTCATTAATTCGTGTATGAAATACCAGTTTATTGACAAGAGTTGAGAAAAGACCTCAAGAATAAAAAATAAAATAAAATAAATTATTAAATCATAAAGCCAATTAGCAATTTTCATTTTACTTGATTATCGACCTGATACACATACATGAGCATGCGCACCCTGGCCTCCCCCAAAGGCTTCTTGAATCCAAATTAATGATGTGACAAGATTATGTTCTTATCAATTGAGCTAGGCATGGGCCTCCCGACCATCATGGCTTGGGGGTACAACTTTTATGCGAACCTACTGCAACTTGATGATAATTGCTTTAGAACAAAGCCCAATTTCTATGATGGCCCAACAATTAGCTCATCTGGAGGTTGCCTAGAGTTGACAGATTCTCTCATCTAAATGAAGATACGGCCGAAGAAAAAGGCAACTGGAAGGGGTGGTTGTGGGGATAACAACAAGAGACAAGAAATCGGGAGAAGGAAGAAGATAAGGGAATTTGAAATCAAAGAAGAAAAAGGGGGCGGCTGGAAAAAAGAAAGAAAGAGAAAAATTGAGCAGTTTTGGTAATAAATACCCACGCACAGAAGAAGGCGGCAACTTGGGGATAATTCAAAAAATTGAAAAGGCAAACCGGAAAAATTGAGGGCTGAAAGAGGGACAGCAAAGCAGGAAAAATTATTCTAAGCTGGTGGTGTAGAATTTTCATGAAGAGGCGGATTCATCAAGAGCCAACCATTACTATTTTCTTGTTTGATTTTCTTATTCCAGCCAACTTTTTTTTTTCAGCAACTAAGATCATGTTGATTTGGTTTATATTGAGTTTAAAACAGAAGTAATTTTCAATTATGTTTGTCTGATTTATTCCTTGCTTATTGCTTCTAATTAAGTGGCCATTAATTAGATGATTTGCTTTCGAAAGAGGGAATTAGAAGATAGACCATTGGGTAATTCAGCATAACATTGACATACTTATAATAACTTGTGTATGTTAAGAGACAAATTACTAAAATTAATGCTTTCTTGTTCTATTAATTGCATACTCTTGTGTAAACTAATGTTCAAGAAATGATCCAATTGTCCATCAAAAGAAGCTTTTGGATGGTTCAGAAGGTCCTTCTAACAAGCTAGAAGGTTACTTTCTTTTAGTTAGAAAAGAAAAGCATACTGAGGAACTAGGTGAAATCGGTTTCCTAGAAGTTTCATTGATTCTTCCATCAAACAATTCCTTGGGTTTCCTTGTTTGACTATTATTTTAGATTGCAATTACAACCAATTTTAGAGACTTTTCTAGATAAAGGTATAATTTCGATGCTTGTCATAAGTGAACAGTTCCTGAGGAAGATATTCTTCTCAACACTTTAATATAAAACTAAAGTATTGTGCACTTGCAGTTTCACATCGATCAATAGGCTTGTTATGTTTTTCATACGGATTAAAAAATTTATTTAACGTTAATGCTTAGGCGCGCTTTCGCCTCAGGCCCAAATTTGTCAAACGGAGGCTCAGTCTATAAATAGATAAAAAATGAGNTTTTAGTGACTTTTCTAGATAAAGGTATAATTTCGATGCTTGTCATAAGTGATCAGTTCCTGAGGACGATATTCTTCTCAACACTTTAATATAAAACTAAAGTATTGTGCACTTGCAGTTTCACATCGATCAATAGGCTTGTTATGTTTTTCATACGGATTAAAAAATTTATTTAACGTTAATGCTTAGGCGCGCTTTCGCCTCAGGCCCAAATTTGTCAAACGGAGGCTCAGTCTATAAATAGATAAAAAATGAGTCGTGAAATAAGTGGACACTACTTGTGTTCAGTTTACATTAAAATTTGTGATTAAAAATAAAATTTGAAAATTTATAAATAATTTACAATTTTTCGGGAAGAAGGGTGCATTGCATTTACTTGAGCAGTTAAGTCAAGAGAACTAGATCATTGATTCTACGTAATATCATTTAATGGCATCTAAATTAGTTAGCAGGTGATAAATAACGATTTCCAACAATTTTTGAGATCACTCGAAAATAACATCACACTCAAACACACCCATGATATTTTTCAACTTATAATAAATAAATAAATAATAGTCGAGGTTGTCAAATCGAAGTTGGTTTAGACTAGTCCTACTTTTATTGGTTGTTTTTGGACGTGTAATTTTATGGTTCTTCAATTTCCTATTTGGTCTCCGTTCTTCCTCGAACCTGCCTGCTCTTCTCGCACTGTTCCCAACTCCCAACAATTGCAACCCAAAAATATTCAGCATAAATATTCTTCGGTTTTCTTCTTTCTGGGGTTCATTTTTCCTTGATTAAGAAACTGGAAAACATCCCCAGAAAGTACTATGATAGATTGATTTCAAGAAAATCAGGGTACGTTATACTGTAATGCCCTAACACATAGTATTGTTTGTGTGGAAGAGAGAAGGGTGGGAGATTTTACCATTTTGAGAGATATATATAGGTAAACCAAGAATCTCTATTTATGCTTTCTTGTTTTCTTTTACTTTAGTACGGATTACACATGCGTTTTGCAAATTTAAGTAACCAGATTTAGAATTGGAATTGGAATTTGCTTTTGATTTCATTTGGTTAGACCGCGTCCTTGTGTGCAGACACGTTATATGGATGAAGGCATTCCAAAATTGGAATTTCTTGATTTGCATTTATGTTAAAAATTGTGAAAACAAGTGAAATCTGGGGAGGAGAGAATTAAAACTGAGATCCATTTTGGAGATTGTAGAAGTAAAAGGTTTCAAAAATTGAAATAACAACGAAAACTTCTTAATAGGCGCTTCGGATCATACTAGGCAGCCTGTCATGACAACGGATACAACAGCTCCGAGTTACTGGTTGAACTGGAGGTTCTTACTCTGTGCAACATGGATTTTATCAACCATGGTATTTGCAGCATTTTTAATATGGAGATATGAAGGCTGCAATAAACCAAGAAATAGAGAAAGGGAGAATCGCAAGGAAAAGGCGAGGTCTTTGTATAAGAATGAAGTTTGGGGTACATGTTCGAAGGCTATACATCCTTTTTGGCTTCTTGCGTACAGGATAATTTCCTTCTGTGTACTTCTGGCGCTGCTTCTAGCTGATGCCATTACCCATAGTGCTGGGATATTTTATTTTTACACTCAGTAAGGCATTTACTTCTTATATGTTAATCTGTTCTGGTTGTCCATAAAAGACCAATTTTGAAAAATCGAGTAGTTTTCATTTGTATTCTGTGTTTCTGTAGCATTGAATTGTTGTCTTTATATGTTCATATTAATCTTTTATTTGTTATCTTTATATGGTAATACTGAGCACTGTTGACTTTACCATGACTACAGATGACTTTCTGAATGAATTTTCTAATGAAAAAAAGTTCACACCGAGATAATATGTGGTAACGTGATTTTTAGAGTTGTTGTTTATTCGTTTCCTAATTAGTTTTGGTGTTAAACAGGTGGACTTTCACTTTGGTCACCATCTATTTTGGGGTATGTTACACATGCAACAAACTATTTTCAGAGCTCTCTATTTATACCTTAGAATGGAATTTACATCAATGAAATACGTACTTGCATCTCCTTCACCTTTAACTTTTTCCGATTCGCTACATATCTGAAATTTGTAACCAGTTTGTTTTCTGAAGTATAATGTAATGCTTCCGCCTTTCCTATTACAGAAACAAAATATTTATGATATTCATTTTGGATTTTGTAGATTGGATCTTCAATCTCTATTCATGGATGTATCCGCTATTTCCACGAAGTGGATGGAGAAAGGGATGATGGTTCTAATGCAGAGCGAGGCTCTTATGTCGCTCCCTCACTTGAGGATAAGGATGATTTGCCCAGCATGACCAGAAGCTTGAATCACCATAGGGAACCTCCTGATTGCAGAACTGCAGATGCTTGGGAATATGCCTTCCAAATACTTTTTCAGGCAAGTTTTCTCCTAGATCTATATTTAGTAACTCGGAAAATATGTGTTGTCACTCATAACATGTTCTTATTACAACCTTAAGTCTTCCGTCCAGCTTTAGTGTGGTAATAAATTTTTGGGACTCCGACGCATGAAAACTTCTCATTCTAAAACAGCTCGTGAAGGGAATCAACGTGGCAGTGGAAATTTGAAATCACATTCTGTTATTTATTACAAATGCATCCAAATTATAGATGTGAATGCATGCGTGTATTATGTTTAAACACCAAGTATAATGATGAAGTCAAGCATTAAGGCATCCACATTTTTCCATCATTCTTTTTTCTCAGATAGTGTCCTAGTTGTTTAAAATGGGGAGTCGGGGACGATCGCGCCAATTCATTACGTACAACTCATTAGCATATAGGATCTCAAACTGGAGAAGACACTGGTTTAACGAACCTCTCTTCTGTTTTAGTATTTTCTGTACCCATCCTTTATATTTTTCTTTTATGAATGTCCGCAGATGTGCGCTGGGGCTGTGACACTTACTGATTCTGTCTTTTGGCTCATAATATACCCATTTCTCACTGGCGATGATTACAGATTACATTTTGTAAGTACAATTTGTTTCAGTTTTGTTGGATTAATCTCTTATCTTCTCTCACATACATAATCCAATCTGAAAGAAATACTCTCATTCTCTATAGTTCAATTTCTAGCGTGATTTTGAACATGTTCTTTCCATGACCCTCTCAATTGAGTTGACAGTGGAGATCTATAAAAAACAAAATTCTTACAAAGGAAGTTTAACAACATCTCAGGATTTCTATGAGATGGAGAGTATTGTTTATATAGTCTCATGAATTGCAGCAGATGGGAATATTCACAGACATTGTCTCACTTGTATTGCTGCAACAGAGTTTGACAAATAATGAGTTCATTGCGTGGAAGTGTGAACTTGGTACTTGAAAAATTCACAGTTGGAGATGTCTGCTATTTGATCTTGGTGGATATACGACGGACATCAAGATCACAAGTTGTCGAATATATTTACTAGAAATAAGACCAATTAATTATTGGCACGATTCATCAAGATTTCTGCTACTTAACTTTCCTAGAGAAAATCTTGCGCCCTTATCTATTAAAAAATCCAATTCTTGTAAAGTAGGGCTCACTTCGATAACACCCAACATATTGAAATAGTGGAGCAAACTTAGTTCAAACAGTTTACAGGCAAACAAGCAGTTAACTTATTGGAATCAAAAGAATTAAGAATCATGTTTTCTTTTGTATTCTAAAATCTAATGTAGATAGAATCAAAAGCAGCCGATGAAGGTTACATCAAGGTAGGACGTATAATAATCCTCTTATCATTTTGGACATAAGAACTCCGATTTTGCTTGCATGTTATTTGTACTCGACACACACTTGTCACTGATGGTACTTAAGAGGCTAAACATGTTCATGTTCGTAGGACATATGAAACAACTATGATCTAGACAATACTTTTCTTCATTTTTCATTTTTATATGGCTTTGACTATTTTACTATTATACTGCAGCTGGTTGTTTGTATGCACTCTGTCAATGCTGTTTTCCTCCTTGGCGAAACATTTCTAAATCGTCTGGTAAATTGTAGTCTCTTGAGGATGGAATTGCATTTACATTTACAACAATGTTTGGTACACTATTAGGTCGCACTGGACAGTACAATCGACGAAATTTTAGCTTCCTTTTCTTCTTTAATACTGTCCAATGCTATCTAACAATAAGTGCCTAAATGACACCTAAAATTATTAATTCCTTGCAGCGATTTCCCTTCTTCCGAATTGCATATTTTGCTTTGTGGACTTGTGTATTTGTCATTTTCCAGTGGATCGTCCATGCTTGTATATCAATGTGGTATGCCTTCTTTTTTGTTTTTCTACGCAAACTATTGCATCAACGTTGTCAAGGACACATCATCCAGTTGTTAACAGAACGAAAAATCTCTAATTGTTACAGGTGGCCTTATTCCTTTCTAGATTTGTCATCTCCGTATGCTCCCATATGGTATGTATCATATTTCTTTTGTTCTTTTTATGAAGTGGTGGCTTTATATTCTTTTGCAACTCCAAACCAATATTGACTCTTTATTTAAGAAAACAAATGATATAAGCTATTCTTTGTTCTTTATATGAATACTTCAATATATTTTTAAGTGGATATAGATAATTACTTTTGATTCTTGTTGCTCTTGCATGGTTTGATTTTGCCTCAAAATATGCTTTAATTTACCTCTAGTTTATATAATATATTCTCTACATATAGATTATTTTGGCAGTCTGCCAGGTCATTTCTGCTCTATTTTATTTCTTTTAAATTATAATAGTTTATTACAATTACTTAAATAGATTATATGGGTTCCAAACCAAAACCGTTCTACTATCTGAACTAAACTAAACCAGACAACATTTTGCGGTTTGGTATGGTTTCAAACTGCAGTTTTGGTTTGGTTTGGCTGGTGGTGGTTTTTGTGTTCACTCCATAATGGCACAGAGTGTTGATAGACTGTTCAGTTTTTCCCTGAGGAAAAATATCTTAGTTCCCCATTGGTTCGCTTGAGAAGTTTTGAGGTTCAAATATGGTAGTTTGTTCATGTAAATTTCTTTTACACCTTTTGAATATGGTCGAAACTATAAACTGTAAATGAGATATAGCAATACGAACAAGAAAAATTTGTATAGCTTTTGTCTAGTGGTACAAAGAGATGCCCTATTTACAGGGTCGTAATGACAAAATGAAATATCCTACCTAATTATGCAATCATATTAATAAGAAATAACCAAACGACATCTAGATAGTCGTGGAAATTACAGTAATCTTTCTATATCTTTAGCCCTAATCTGCTGTTGAAACAAATTTTGCAGGTACTTGGGCGTCGGATTGCTTCATCTTCCATGCTTTGCCATCTTTACTTTAATATTCCGGATAAAACAATTTTGTTTATCGAAGATAAATCCCCAAAGCCATCTGATCAGATAGGTCTATTGCGTTTCAGGGTAACTATATAATTTATTTGTAATGATAAAATTGATATTGATGAATATTTGTCAGCCTAACATTAATAGTTTGATGACATTAAAAGCATAATGGATATATCTCATGTGCTAATGAAACACCATCATGAAGCAAAGAGGTGATGGTATTCATTTTTCTGGACGTTACCCTTTAAAAAGTTCGGAGAAAATTATACTTGATTGCGATGGTGCATATATGTGCAGCGAGATCTTTCTAAATGATTTATCTCAACTAGAGTTTGAGATTTTTGAAGGAATCCACTTGTCTTGAAAATATCTCATAGATCGCGTTATTGGATCTATCAATTAATGCCATCGAAACATAAAGCTCATCAGTAACGACAAATAAAAGTAAACTTCATTTATTTGAGTGTCATATTCAGTAAATATAAATAGACTAAAAATGTGTAAAGACGTTGTAATTCACAATAATTGAATGAGAAATATATAAAATATAATTTTAAATACAGTATTTTTTAAATTTACATCTAACGTACTACTTTTAACCGTATGGTAACAAAAAGGATAATTGCCTAAATATCTCTAACCTATACTAATTTTGTGCAATACTCCATAACCTCTTGTTTTTGACGCAATAACCCCTAAATCAATCAAACCTTGCGAAAACAACATTTTTTTTGTCCTTTTTATCCATAAAAGTCTTGTAAGATGATGAATTTACACATTCCTTAAATAAAAGGAAAAAGAAAAGTAGAAAATAAATAATTAGCTAATAACAAACGGTCCGTATTTTTTTTTAAAATACAACTAAATCCCAATTAAAACATGTTTCAATTAAAGGTGTGTTTGAGCAATGGCGGACCCAGTATCGAAACTTAGCCTGGACGAACGTTGACCAGTCGACAATCAGTGATCTCAAGAGCAATGTAGTTTTACATATTTAAATGTAGTGTCATTATATTTTGTTGGTAATGAAGAATTGAAAAGTACTAACATTCATAAATCAAATTCCAAGTCCACAATTCAAATTCCCCCAATTCCAAACCCCAAATCCAATTCCAATTCCAAATTCTAATTCCAATTCAAATTCCAATTCCAATCAAATTCCAATTTCAAATCCATCT
This sequence comes from Fraxinus xanthoxyloides, assembly GCA_903798325.1. NCBI lineage: Eukaryota > Viridiplantae > Streptophyta > Magnoliopsida > Lamiales > Oleaceae > Fraxinus > Fraxinus xanthoxyloides. The sequence continues at coordinate 11,610 of CAIGRL010022516.1, forward strand.
ACAAATAATTTATTATATAAAAACATCAGTAGAGATAAGCTTAATAAGTGAACAAAATGACCTTGATTTAGGTCCTTTTTTAAGGAGTTGGACCCGTGAGAATAATTATTGAAGAAAAGCTACAATGACTATGACGACGATAATAATATTTACATGTATAAATGCTAATAAAAATAATTGATCATCGCGTCAAATTCATCAAAAGAAAATTTAAAATGTGTAATTATTGTTTACGGCGTAAGATCAAGAAATATGAAAATATTCTAATATTTAGCAATAAAATTAGATGAATAAAAAATGAAAATTGAACACTGTTCAAAGAGTTCAAAAATTGAAACATAAAGCTCATCAGTAACGACAAATAAAGGAAACTTCCTTTATTTGAGTGTCATATTAGGTAAATATAAATAGACTAAAAATGTGTAAAGACGTAAGTCAGGCTTGAAAATTGAAGTGCGACAACTAAAATCATTCACAATAATTGAATGAGAAATATATAAAATATAATTTTAAATACAGTATTTTTTTAGATTTACATCTAACATACTACTTTTAACCGTACGGTAACAAAAAGGATAATTGCCAAAATACCTCTTAACCTATACTAATTTTGTGCAATACTCCATAACCTCTTGTTTTTGACGCAATACCCCCTAAATCAATCAAACCTTGCGAACACAACATTTTTTGTCCTTTTTATCCAGAAAAGTCTTGTAAGATGATGAATTTACCCATTCTTTAAATAAAAGGAAAAAGAAAAGCAGAAAATAAATAATTAGCTAATAACAAACGGTCCCTATTTTTTTTTTTTAAATACAACTAAATCCCAATTAAAACATGTTTCAATTAAAGGTGCGCTTGGGTCACACTATTTTGGAAGAATGTATTCTGGAATAGTAGATTAATGGAGAATGTACGGTTGAAAAAGAAGGAAATGTTATTGATGTGATGGAAATATTATTTTATTGAAAAATGAGTGGTTAAAAATGAGTAGAAGAATGAGATGAAAATTTTAATTTAGCTCAAAAAATGCTAAAATAAATTAAAATAGAATCTATTTCATCTTCCACCAATCTACCTATCTCCCGCCGCCGCAGCCACCAAAAAGTCCCTATCATTTTTTTAATCGCATCACCTTCTCTCTCATTGTAGTGAAAATGCAACCCCTAGCAAGTATAGATAGTAAAAACTTAGTTAAATGACAACTCAATAATATGGAAATTGAAATAACACAAATGAATTGCAAGAATCAAACTCCCCTTTGCAATCCTAGCTTTGATGATGAATGGATCAATTACGGCTTAGGACAAACAACCCAAGGTAACAAGGTATCTCCCGACCAAGTAGATCCATAGAATTCCACCAAACACCAATAATATTTGTCACAGAAGAGTCACATAGAACCAGATAGAATTGGCATAGCAAGGGTGCCGAAAGCATTGGCAGAAAACGGTGGAAACATGGGCTCAACACAGAGTCGATCACCGGCAATGCACGCCGACAAGGAGTAGAGGAGAAGGCTCAAAGAGTGGTACAAAAATCATGAAGAGGCGCATATTTAAAGAGCAAAAAAGAGAGGCACGAGTTTCGTGTGAGAGTGGAGAGAAAACCCAATATAAAGGCTAACCTTGGTTACGAACTGCGTGGGCCAAGTAAATAAGTGGGTCAAGCCATATTCGTTCCTAATTACCTTTCGTGGGATTCTAGGTCCGTCTTGGTTCCAGTGACCGCCGGTTGTTACCTTGGGTTATCCATATTCAATAAGTGGAAATTACACTCTACCAGATTTTTTTTTAAGTTTCATCTTCAAAATTCAGATTTAAAATTTTTTTATACAAAAATTAGATGATAACATAATTTTTAAATATTAATAATAATATTATAAAATTAAATAATCTACAACCCCACCCCACCTCCACCTAATTTAAATTAATCTACACAACTCATCCTACCCCCCACAACAAACCTCACCCCATCTACCCTAAACCATAATTCATTTTCAACAACTCTTATCTCTCCATTCTCTATTCTTCGATTTTGAGGTGCGGCATCAGAGGAGTTAAGGGACGGCATCGAAGACATGGCACCTCCGGCATTGAGACGCGACATCAGAGGTGAAGAAGTCGCTTCGCACAGCTGCTGCACGGCGCCTCTGCTCATGGATGCGCAACTCTGAGCAACGCCGCTCAGTGTCTCTTCACGCGGTGCCATCATAGATCGTGACATTCAATCGGGTGGTTTCTCCGGTGATTTTGTAATGATTTTGCTTGTACAAAAAGATCGTGGTTTTTGCTTGTACACATATCGATGGTTTTGTAGTGATTTTGCTACATGTTTTGTGGTGGTTTTTGAGTTGGTGGTTCGCCGGTGTTAGTGTGTCGTGGTAGTGGCGGTGGGTTTTGTGGATTTTTGGTGGGGATGGTGGTTGTGGTGTGGTATAGATGGAGATAGACGGGATGGCGGTGGTGGTGGTAGTGGTGGTGGTGTGTTATGTTGCGGTGGTTAGGTGCGGTACTATGTGATTGATAAGTTTAAATCTGATTTTTTGGTGGTGGTAGTGGTGATGATTGATAATGTTGGCTGTTGTGCTGGTGGTTAGATGTGATGGTGGTGGTGGTCGAAGGTGATGGTGAGATGTTGGTGGCGATGGGTCTGTTGAGGTTGTGTTGGATCTAGCGCGACATGTGGTGGTTTTTTTGTGCGATGTATTGATTTGTTTGAAATGATGTTGCGTCAAGAGGTGGTGGTGGTTCTAGTGGCGGTGCTGCTGCTGGATGGAGTGTTGAGGTTGTGGTCAAATTATTTGGTAGATTGTGACCATTAACTTGGTTAATTTGTGACCAATAAACGATATGTGAGTAATGAAAAAGATAAATTGTAATAAAAAAATAATGCGTGACAAAAAAATTTGTGACTGTGTGATAAGTTGTGACTTATAATATTTGTAATTTGTAACTGATATATAAATTGTGATATATAAATTTTTGATTTGTGACTAATAAACAAATTGTTACCTATAAATATTTGAATTGTGATCACAAGATAATTTGTGATTGTATGATAAATTGCGACTTATAATATTTGTAATTTGTGACCTAAAAATAAATTGAAAAGTATAAATTTTTGATTTGCAATCGATGAACAAATTGTGGCTTATAAAATTTTCGAATTGTGAAAGTAAAATAATTTGTGACATAAAATTTCTGATTTGTGACTGAAAAATAATATGTGACTAATTAAATCATTAATTTGTGACAAAATTATATAAACTTGTAACCTTAATATATTTAATTAATTAATTAAATCATAAATAAGTTTTAATTAGTATCTGATTTTTGCAACTTGAAACATTTGTTCTTAGTTTTGAAATAGGTGATACTTAACTTCTTAATTATGAAATTTTCCCATTCAATAATTGGCATTTGGCATATTGAATTAAATTTAACTCAGTTTTTCATTATTGTCCCAAGTTTATTTGGTATCAAATACCCAACACTCATGTAATCCAATTCAATTCATCTTGAAAAACAAGAAAAAAGAGTGAGGAATTAATTAATCATTTCATAATCTACATCCTAAAATTGAATACGAAGAGGCGTAGTTAGGGGTTGCTCTTATTGAAGAAGGTGATTTAATTAGGCTTATACTTCTGGGTTTGCTTGTGTGTCTCTTAATTTTCAATTATCTTTCTTTTTCCCAATTTGCTCTCAAAATAGAATCCCCATTCCCCACCATTTTTACCTAATCCTGCGCTATCACTACATAAAAAGCAAACCAAAATTAATGAAAGAAGTGGATCATGAAGAGGATAAATTGTGGAATCAAAGATTCTGTTGGGATTTGGGTGTGACCCGAATTTCTTTGTTGAAGTTGTTAAAGTAACTAAAGAATTCTAATTGAAATGCACGTCAAGAAAAATTCAGTTTGGAATGTTATTGCAGTCCTATGTCAAGTTAAAATTCTATTTTGGAAGCTCATTGGGAGTAGTAAGGGTATCCTACTTCAACAATTCTACTAGGAGGGTTTGGATGTCTCCTATATGTTTCTATAAATATTAAAATCTTCTATACAATTTAGCAAGTGTGAGAAAATAGATTACTAGAATTATAAGATCTATTGTAATTTTTCTTTCTTTTCCATTATTCTTGAGATAATAAAATCTTCTAATTCCTCTACTATATTCTTATTTTCTTTTATTCTTTTGTTCTTAATCTAATATTTTATTACTTTGCCTAGAATTTCAACATCTCAATCCGGTTATTGGTGTTACAATAAGTGGTATCAATCCTAACAAATGGTATTAGAGCCAATGTTGAGCAGTTCAATAGAGTGCAATGTTTGTTTTGTTTGTGATGACTTCCATGAAGTATGACATTCCGCTTTTAGATCGGAGCACTAGATTCTCGCTAAGGTAGGTTGACATGCGTGCAGTACTCGCACAACTAGATTTACATGATGCATTGTTGGAAATTGACAAAATGTCAGCAACTTTGACCGCGGAGGAGAAATTATGGAACGATAAGAAGACAGTTTCTCACATTCATCTTCATCTATCAAATACTATTCTTCAGGATGTTTTGAAGGAGAATTTAGCAGCTGCTTTATGGTTGAAGTTGGATCAATTGTACATGACTAAAAGTCTAATAAGCAAGTTGAACATCAAACAGCATTTATACTCTCATCGCATGACAGAAGGATGATCATTGGAAGATCACCTGGCTGTAATTAAAGAGATTGTCGCTGATTTGAAAACTTTGGAAAGAGAGTATGAAGAAGAAGATTTGGCCTTGATGCTATTATGTTCGTTTTCTGCTTTATTATCTTCTTTTAGAGACACGATCATGTATAGTCGTGACACTCTCACCATAGAAGAGGTGTATGATTCTTTGTATTCAACAGAGAAGATGAAACATTTGGTTTCTGAGGTCAGAGATGGAGAATGTCTGATTGCTCATGGTGGTTCTAGAAGGGGCAGAACGAAGTCTAAATTCAACAATCAGATTTGTAACTACTGCAAAAAGAATGTGCACTTGAAGATGGATTGCTACAAATTGCAGAATAAAGAAATGATGGCTACAGGTAGATATTCAGATATTTTAGGTGAAGCAAACCTCGCAGAGAACATTGTAAGTGATGGAGATCTATTAGCTATTTCTGACATTGAGTCTAAATCGGAAGAGGATTGAATTATTGATTCAACATGTGTATTTCATAAATATCCATCCTAGTAAGGACTTATTTACTACATATGAAACTATTTCTAAAGGTTTCGTAGTTATGGGAAACAATGCACCTTATCGGGTTGCTGGAAGTGGTACGGTCAGATTGAAACTTGTGGATGGGACAATTAGAATACTTGGCCAAGTTCGACATGTTCTGGATTTGAAGAAAAATCTCATCTCGTTGTATATCCTTGATTCAAAAGTTTATGAGTTATTTGGTGGAGGTTGAGCCTTTAAGGTTTGTAGGGGTGCCCATATTAAATTGAAGGGACGGAAAATGTCTCAATTATATATCTTGCAGGGTCGTGTAGAATTTTAAAAAGTTAATCAGCACAGGGTCAGTAGCGTGGTGGACATTTAATTTGGTACAATATCGTTAGGAGCTCGTAAAGGGTCGAATTTGAAAAATATTGTTCAGTGGAGTTTAGAAGATATGGATAATGCTGATTTACCACCACCACCTGCGGTGCTGGTATATTCAATTGCTAGGGACGGATCCAGTGGGACAATGTGTATGAATGCTGATTTTTTGAGCATGCTTTAAGTGGAGTAGAAGGTGTAAAGTCTAGCAAGGGCCTTCTATAAAAGCATTCGGTATTGATTCTGGTTTGGGATGTGTTAAAACCATTCTAGTGAATTCAAAATCATTATGATTTTTTTGGAAATATAAGGTAATTCTGTAGAGTAGTGCTTGGATTCATTGGAAGATGTGAAGTATTAGAGAAATTATTTTTTGGTTATTGTTGAAGAAGCCGTTCATTCCTTGGTAGAATTTCATGTCAACGTGGAGATTGTTGGAATTTGGGTGTGACCCGAATTCCTTTGTTGAAGTTGTTAAAGTAATTAAAGAATTCTAATTGAAGTGCACGTCAAAAAGAATTCAGTTTGGAATGTTATTTGAGTCATATGTCAAGTTGAAATTCTATTTTGGAAGCCTATTGGGAGTTGTAATTTGTTTTGGACTCTACTTTTTGGTATCCTATTTCAACAATAATTCTGCTAAGAGAGTTTTGATGTCCCCTACATGTTTTCTATAAATATTAAACTCTTCTATACAATTAACAAGTGTGAAAAAATAAATTACTAGAATTATAATATCTATTGTAATTTTTCTCTCTTCTCCATTATTCTTGAGGCAATAAAATTTCTTAATTCCTTTGCCATATTCTTGTCTTCATTTATTTTTTTGTTCTTAGTCAAATACTTTATTAATTTGCCATAAAATTTCAACATTTCAATCTGGTGATAGATGTCACAACAAGTGGTGTTAATCCTAACAGATTCAAAGCTACATAATTTCTTCTAATAAAACAACATAACGAATCAATCTGGGTTGATATAGAGAAAAACTTTTTCCCAAAGAAATATTTTTTTTACATTAAAAATTATAGGGGCCTTGGGAGGCAAGGATGGGCTTTAGCCCGGCCCTGCCATCCCCTCCCTGCTTGTGCGTATAAGCATGTACTCATAACCTCACATGAACTAACAAGCTTCGACTCAAATGATTCACTTTTTCGGTACTCATAACTTCACTTGAAAGTATTGAATGTGTAGGTTAGGTGGGTATGCCAAAAAACCATGCAGAATATATTGTCGACAGAGGGCGGACCCAAGGGGGATCCTGGGGGAGGGGTCATGTACCCCCCAACTTTTGAAATTTTTTTAAGTCATGTTTGATATCGATTTAAATATAAATCAAAGTTAACAATTAATTTTAATAATATATTTCGTGAAATCCATAACTTTTTAACTTTTATTAAAATTTACTAAAAATTTGATTTTAATCTCCACCAAATAGAGGTAAAATCACAATAAATTTGAATTTTGATAACATTCTAATTTTTAAAATTCTCCGACGACCATACGCTAATCGAATCTACAAATTGCTTATGTCATCTCAAAACTTATTTCGAGAACTACATTATGTATGTATCGAATAATCCAAACAGATATCGAAAATAGTTAAAAATACGTTAAACGTAAGTCTTAAA
>CAIGRL010022520.1:0-13205 GCA_903798325.1 Fraxinus xanthoxyloides
TTTAGGTAAGGTGCTTTTCAGAAATCTAAAAGAACTTGCCACCTTTTCCTTAAAATAAAACCCTAAAATCGTGTAAATAATAAGTTCGGGCGGATATTTAGTTGAAATTCGTATTCCTTTGCTATATAAACTCCATTACCTATGTTCACGTAATAGGTCATTTAGGCCATTAAAATTTACCGGTAATCTATCGTAATTGACTTAGCGTAATGATAAAACCAATAAGCAAATTTGCCTCCATTTGGTAGGCATTAAAATAAAAGTTTGTAGAAAAAATGTGACCGTTACTGGGCCAACCTGAGACCCACCACAGAGATAAAAAGTCAAAAAAATTGGTTGAAATATAAGTTCAACGACTCTTTTTTTCATTTTAATGTCTACCAAACGGAGGCTTATTCTGAAAACATAATAATCCAAGGAACATTACCTTAAAATACACAAACAGTGATAATGATAATCAATTCCTTAAATAATGCTAAAACAATTATTCTTTGTATAAGATCATGGGGCAAAATGAAAGGAAAAAATAAAAAATAAGTCCAAAGGACACGAGGGAGATTTGTTGAATAAGTAGGGGACAGAATCGACATCCCTCCCGAAAATAAAGGGAGTCGTACACAGAGCCTTCTTTAATCGTCACTTCCCTTTCACCCTCCCTACCCTAAACTATACATACATGTATCTATAGCCTGTATGTATTCTTGAATCATAATGTATCAATCCAGTGCTTAAGCATATACGGTTGATTTGTGTACAATCTAGATTAAGCGAGTCACACACGTACTATCCGCCATACACGTATAAATCACAGTGGTTGCAGCGCTGCTCGTTGCAGCCGCTGCTGCTTCTGTTCTGTCAATTGCAGGTCGCTTATACTGATTATTATTGTTTGCGTGATTGTATTTATATTGTTATTATAGGATTATGCAATTTTAGCGTAAGTATTGAATAATCTTATGTTTATTGTGATAAATACTAAAGAAATGACGAATAAACTGTGATTTGATGTTTGTAAGAAGAAAAGGGGCTTCATAATGCTAAGTAACAAAAGGTTCTCTTTCTCTGATCTTTTTTCATAGACAGACAGACCTCTCTCTCTCTCTCTCTCTCTCTCTCTCTATTTATATATAATAAATAATGGACCATAAGTTTAACATACAGAGCTGATAATTTTTCTCAAATTTCTTCCAGTTCACTGTTTATTTTGGTCTTAGGGTTTGAATATGGTTTTTGGATTAATCGATTTGAATACTGTGAACACCGACGATGAGACGTCGTCGTTCGATTCACCTTCGTCTTCGTCCGGGAATTCAGAATTGCCTGCGTCCGCGGTCTGTATGGAGCTGTGGCACGCGTGCGCAGGTCCCTTGATTTCTCTGCCCAGAAAAGGGAGTGCCGTCGTATACTTTCCTCAGGGGCACTTGGAGCGTATCTCTGATCACACTGCCTTAGCTTCTGATCTTCCTCCTCACGTTTTCTGTCGGGTTGTTGATGTTAAACTCCATGTAAGCATATATTATGCTGTATTAACTCCTCCATCTAAAAGCTTGAGCAGATTTTACTGGTTTTGAGTACTAACATTTTATTGTTAATCGAAAAATATGTAGGCGGAGGCAGCTAATGATGAGGTTTATGCACAAGTTTCTTTGGTTCCAGACAATGATGTATGGTTCAATGACGCGTAAATTTACAGTATAGTCTGGATTAATTGTATATATTTGTGATTCTGTTTGAATTTTCTCTCTTTATAATAAAACTGCTAAATATAGCAACTATGACCCAACCCAAATTCTTTATTGCTGTTTGTTTCTTGGATAAAAGGGCGAGCGCTATAACAGCATGGATAAATGAGGCATCTTTGTCCAAAATATGCAATTTTCCCTCCTTTTGATATTTAATAAGAAGTATTTTTGTTATTAAAATGATATATTTGGTGAATGCTTGACAAAAGAGGTCTCTGCTTTATTTACGATTTTAACAAAGCTGCAATAATTCTACTTAGCCTTTTTCTTTCAATGTTTGTATGGAATCTAGTAATCTTAACAACTCCGTTCTTTTAATGACCATATGAAACGTTGATTTTTCTCGCTCTTCTGGTCCGAGGTATATCTTAAGGATGACGTTGGAAACGCTAGCCAATTGCTTTACTTTTTTCCTAATCGAACTTTTCTCTATTCGCTACAGAAAATTTGTAGTTCTTCAAAAAGCCAGAAGTATATATAATTGGGTGTAGCTAAACGGAAAATGCTCAACATGTTATATTTGGGCTTTTGGTTTAATTGCCTAAACCTAGATTCTCTTATATTTTGGCAGATTGAGCAGAAATGGAAGGAAGGGGAAATCGAAGCGGAGGGGGACGAACAAGACACTGAAGGTGCTGTGAAGTCTATAACGCCCCATATGTTCTGTAAAACACTCACTGCTTCTGATACTAGCAGTCATGGTGGTTTCTCTGTTCCTCGTCGAGCTGCAGAGGATTGCTTTCCTCCCCTGGTAATTTGAATCACATTTCTATTCACTTTGTTTTCTATCCTTTTCTGAATGTGCTGTGAAGGTTTAATTGCTTAACATTTATTTGTATGAATAATTGAGTATGATAAGTTGATAAACTTGGTTTGTCACAAGGATGAATTTTAATTTTAGCCCGTAATTGGTACACATTAAAATTTTCATTTTCATTCTTCTACTCATTTTCAACCGAAAATAATTTTCCATCACATCAATAACCTTTCCTTCTTTTTCAATCACACATTATTCATCAATCTACTGTACCAGAATACATTCTTTCAAAATAATGTGACTCAAACACACCCGTACTTTTGATTGGTTTATAGGACTACGAACAACAGAGGCCTTCACAGGAGCTCGTAGCTAAGGACTTGCATGGGACTGAGTGGAAATTTCGGCATATCTATAGAGGTGAAAACTTTATATTAATCTGTTAATGTTGTGCGATTGAATGCTTGGGTTTAGTGAATACTGAAGGTACTTTGCTGATCAACTTCTTAATTTAGTACATTATCCTTTTGTTTTGTTTGTTTATCTCTCGTTGAGCAGGGCAGCCTCGCAGGCATTTACTTACCACTGGTTGGAGTGCATTTGTCAATAAGAAGAAGCTTGTGTCTGGAGATGCTGTGCTTTTTTTAAGGTACGTAAACCTACAATTTGCTGAAACTTTTAGTTGCCATTTCTATTTCATTTTTTTCTTCTCTTGATTGTTGTATCTCATCATCTGTGGCAGAGTTGCTGATGGAGAACTCAGACTAGGAATCCGAAGAGCTGCTCAAGTTAAAATTGCAACTGCTTTTCCAGCTCCATATGGTCTACAGTTTACTTCAAGTAGCATGGCTGCTGTAGCACATGCCATATCTACGCGAAGGGTGTTTAATATATGTTATAATCCAAGGTATTTTAACCAACCAAAAGACTTTCCCTAAAGCCCTTGGTATTTAATTCCTTGCTGATTTGTTAATATCAATGGATTTGTTTGACGTGATTGGTCATAAAAATGGTCCTTTCCTATATTAGTAGATCGGCGTCACATTTCCACAGTTGTCATTTTTTGTAGGTGCATCCTTTTATTGATACTGCATAAATGCCGTATCATTTTGACCAGAAGGTGGGCCACATGCATGACATTGACCTCTAATGCATCTTACATGAAAAATACTTACAAAATTGCGCCAGAAGAGTCCACAATTGTTTCTCAAGATAGTTTTGGAGGAAGTGCATAAAATTATCCTTGTGATGTGGTTAACAGTGTGTGTATTTGTATGATTTTGATGTTAGATACTTCCAATTTAAATTTATAGGTCTAAATTAGATCCTTGCAACAGCTAGTCATTTTTCGACTTGTCCTCAAGATTATTAATTATCTTCGTATCAGAATGATATTTGATTCATGTTTTTTTTTCATTATTGTGAACTTCTCTTGAGTTTGTTCTATCATGTTTTTTAATTCCCTAATGTCAACTACTTTTCATTTTTTTCCCTGATTGTACTTCGTTTTCTCTTACTTCAATGTTTGCAGGGCCAGTTCATCGGAGATCATTGTACCTTATCATAAATTTTTAAAGAGCCTTGCACATTCGTTTTCTGCTGGAATGAGATTCAAAATGCACTTCGAAACTGAAGATGCAACAGAGAGAAGGTTGGTTTTATAGTGACTACTGAATTTCATACGCATTCATCATCACGATTTAATCAATATTGTTTCAGCAGGTGCAGTGGTCTCGTGATTGGCGTCAGTGATTTGGATCCTGTTAGATGGCCGGGTTCAAAATGGAGGTGCTTATTGGTATGTTATTTGTTTAGTTCCCTTTGTCCTATCAGCATAAATCACATTGGTAGTTATATATACACATAAATTCAAATATTGTTTTCATTCTTTCTAGTGATGTAAACGTGTAGGTATTAGTGATGTAAACGTGTAGGTATTCCCGGCTTCAAGTTAGAGCATTCATTTATATCGTGCATCTTTGCCTTGGAAAACTGTAAAATCTTTGTTGCTGCTTTTTTAACTGATATATGATTTAACAGTCGTCACTTTATAGCTTTCTCCGGGTACAAAAAATTTCCAATAAACTAACGATTACACATTCATGTGAGTGTGACCAACTTTTTCTTGGAACAAACTGCAGAGGTATGTTGCCCCTCCACTGCAATGCAGATTTCACATCACATTATCAGGCTGTAAATAATAACGTTTTTATATCAATTTTGACCACAAATCAACCCTGTGATACCCGAGTGAAGTATCGCCTAGGCAGGATTTTTAGATATGGGAGAGGGACATAAATCTTACCTCCAGAGTTATAGTTGGAGGAGAGAGAATTTGTCAAGAAACTTGTAATCGTGTAGATATTATCTCCATTGAAAGAGCAGAAAAATAACAGCTTACAAAAGTAAATGAGGTTGTACATATCTCCAATAAATAATAAAAGCAAAATAGAAGCCGAATAAAATCTGTAGTAATTGTCAATTTGCAATCTGCTCCAAGATGTGCTAAGCAACTCTCCCTTATTCTCTTACATAAGTAGATTCCATTTATCCAAATTAACAAATCTCTAGTTGCTTATTGAAAGGGAACAAATTTATAATTTGCCAATCTGGAATATGGTATTTTGTCAGCAGTAGTTCCTTATGTTCATCTAGATGAGGAAGTCCATGCATTTATAACGCGAGCATTTTATGCTCATCTTGCTTTCTGTATTATTGTTTGTTGTACAACAGTGAAATTGTTGTCATGCCTAAAGTCTTTTCTTTGTAACATCTAAAGTTCTAGTGTCTTTTTTACTGACCTTTGCAGGTGAGGTGGGATGATATGGAAGGTAATCGGCATACTAGGGTGTCACCTTGGGAGATTGAACCATCCGGTTCGGCATCTGGACCCAGCAGCTTTTTGGTACCTGGTACAAAGAGAACTAGGGGCAGCTTGCTGACAACAAAACCTGATTTTCCAATTCAAGGAGGTCCTCTTCCATTTCATTTTACATGTTTGTGTTGTACTAGTTGAATATTCTTTTGTGAGAAATATTAAGCAGTCTATGCATCTTGCAGATGGGAATGAAGCTTCGGATTTCGGGGAACCTTCAAGGTTCGAGGTCTTGCAAGGTCAAGAAATTTTTTGTTTTAGTACTCTGCATGGTGGTCAAGCTCAAAGTCAATGTCTATCAAAAATGAGGTGCTTTCCTGGTTTTAGAAGTTCAATGATTTCTGGAGTAGGCAGCAACATTAGGCATCTTCAGGAAGGCTCAGAGACCCCCTCTGCAGGCACAGGGTTTGTTGAATCGTCTCGATTCCGTAAGGTCTTGCAAGGTCAAGAAACTTCCTCTAGCCTGCAATATGGAAGAGGCCCAGCTGCTAACCAATTCCAGGAAAAAAGTGGCAGTGTTCAATTGCCAAATTATGGAAGTAATTGGTCTGCTCAAGTTCGGGGATATACTCAAATGCGCCATTCGGCACAGTTGGTACAGGCTTCGTCACCTTCTTCTGTGCTGTTGTTTCAGCAACCCAACTCTCCACCATGTAACTTGCAAGCTTTGCATTTGCATCAGAAGAGGCATGAGACGAGCAGTCGGGATTCAGTTGACATTGACAGATATGCTAGGGAGTGTACACCATTTCAGAGTGGTTCTGCACTGGAAGATGTGCAACGAAATGGACCCTCAGGTCAACCAGAGGAGTATAACCAAATTGAATCTTCATACCCAGGAGGCAGTCAAAATTTGGTTTCCGCGTGTAAAAAGGGCTGCAGGCTCTTCGGTTTTTCCTTGATTGATGGAAAACACGGTGCAAGTAAGGAGGACAATTCAACTGAATCAACGTCGTATAACCATGGAAATATAATGGGTAGCAATTGTACCAAACCAAGGGATATGCATGCTGTCAGAGATGTGCTTCTGATATAGCATTATCAGTGTGGCATAAATGAACGAGGATTTTGCTGTAAACAGCACAATTGATTCCTTTGTATCATTAATTGTTCCATTTGTGATTGAACTTTTCATTGCCATTCAGCTTTTCCTCAAGGTTAAAGCGAGTGAAGACTCGTTGAATGGATCTGGGAGATGTTTTGATGCTTGTTGAAGATGTTTTACGACTACCATTATTGAATGGTATTAGTTTGGAGCTCAAGACGCTGTGTGATGTTGTGCTAATGGCATTCGTAGTTGTGCATTCTCTGGGCTGAGGCCTACTGGATGAGAGAAATGAAAGACCTATGGCATTTTTTATCTTTCCAGAGTGCAAAACATTGTAGTTCTTTAATGTGTTACTTAAATGTGTGTAAGGAGTTGGAATCAAATTGTTTTTGCTTGGTGGGACCTTGATCTCATATTTATTAAGAAATTTTAACCGCGGTGGTAATTGTAATAGTAGTAAAATAAGTGCAATAAAGGGGAGGTTGAGTTACTGTTCCCATCGACAAGACAAAAATTAAGATTGTCGACTTACATGTCTACCTGGTCAATATTTGAGTTTGGTAGTTCTTTTTAATTTATAATTTTTCCATATACCTGATGACTTACAATGCTTGAATTAAAATAGAAATTGAACGGAAATCGTCTGGGGTAGTGACTTTGTTAAATTTTAAAAGGTCGAGGACTAACCTTGAGAAAAAGCCGCGTGAAAAATGTGGCCATGTCAATTGTTTCCCGTGGTACTTTTAAAATTGATCCAGAGTTCCAGACAAAGTGACATATTTTCATTTTGACTTTTCACTTATTCATATTTCTACGTGCTATTTGATGGCAAAAGATAATAACGCCCGGAAATATATAAAACAATTATAAAATATTGTTTTGTTAAAAAGATAATACTACCATTTAATTAACAAATAAAAATCAAACACTCCATGCATAAAATTTCGAAATCAACCAACTTTTATTATCTATTTATTTCGACACATAAAAATTCTCATCTTTTATCTGCTTCAACCTTAAAATCTGAAAAATTTATCAAACGCTGAAGTCTATATTTTTTTTATATCAATCACTTCTCATCGATAAGTACATTTACATATGTTTAATTTCGTTTTCGTTAAATGAGTATAAATTTTAATCATTAAATTTATTTCGACATAGATATTTAATGTAGATAAAAAAATTTAATGGATCTATATTTTTTTTTAAAAAAATGAATGAAAAATATTCATCTGAATCTTTCAGACGAAATGAATTTGGTAAAAAACAGCCAGACGACTGTTTAAACAAACGACAGACTGTTTACACTTGGCCAGATTTCATTGTTTTATCCAGTCAGAGATACGAGTGGGGTGAGAGTGCATGGGCTAGAACGAGTGGACCGTCATCTAATTTTTTGCGTGTGGTTTCGATTATGAGGATTTATACATCGATCAACTGTTCGAAACAAAAAAAGATTTGCAGGAAGCTGAACATCAAATTGTATTGAAATACAATTTTGAGTTCAAAGTTAAGAAATCAAACAAGTCATTGTTGACAGTTGTCTGCGTTGACAACCGTAGCCGTTGGCGTTTGCGAGCAATGAAAATGGACGCGAACGAGTTCTTTGTAATTCGCAAGTATACACGGGAACGTACTTGCAAAATATGAGTTCGTCGAAATGATCCTAGAAAAACTCGACCATGGTTAATTGGTAGATAGATAATGCACAAGTATTAAGATCAATAAACAATCTACAGACTTTCTGACATTATTAACGACGTCCGACGAGATAATGGAGTAGTCGTGAGCGACCAGAAGGCCAAAGAATGTAAGTTGGATGATTTAATGGGCTCGACGGAGGAGAGTTATGCTAAGTTGACCAGGTATTGCCATAACATGGGAAGAACTAATCCCGACTCGAAATTTTTTATTCAGACATAGGGCGATAATTGCATTAAAACTCTTTTCATGACTCTTGGACAATAGATTCGGGGATTTCAAAATGCGATGCGATCCCTAATTCTAGTTGATGGTACAACTCTGAAATTTAGATACGAAGGCAAGTTAATTATTGTTATATGTCAAGATGCCAATATCCAAATTTACCATCTTGCATTCGGCATAGTCGATAGCGAGAATGATCTGTCAATGAGTTAGTTCTTCACAGAACTGAAGGATATAATCAGGGAAGTCGAGGATCTTGCCTTCGTAACTGATCGGGAACAATTTATAATAAATTGTATCACCGAAGTATTTCCCGAGGCATATCATGGATATTATATGTACCATATACAAGACAACCTTAAGACTAAGTTTCGAGGCACGTGCATTATTCCATTGTTGAGGAGAGCGGTCGAAATTTATAGTGTAGAAGAGTGTAATAAGTTCATGTTGAAAATATGAAGCAAATCGTTAGAGGCATGGAATATCTGACAAATATGGGGATTGAACATTGGGCGCGATTACATTTCCAAGTCGTCGATACAACACGATGACGTCAAATAATGTGGAATATCTCAATGCATTATTCAAGAAGGATCGAGAGTTACCAATCATTTCAAGAAGGATCGAGAGTTACCAATCCTTACAATGATTGAGAACATTCGTAACAAGTTGCAGCAGTGGTTTCACAACCAGCGTGTAGAAGCACGAAGTTGCACTAACATGCTAGCCCCGACTTAAGAGGATAAACCCCTCAAGGCTGTAGAGCTTGCGCTTCGTTAAATGTACACGTAATATAGCATACATGGTGGATTTGACTAATAATACATGCACTTGTCGTCGATTTCAGTGGAGAGTTTCCCATGTGAGCATGCAATCGCAGTAGNAACAAGTTGCAGCAGTGGTTTCACAACCAGCGTGTAGAAGCACGAAGTTGCACTAACATGCTAGCCCCGACTTAAGAGGATAAACCCCTCAAGGCTGTAGAGCTTGCGCTTCGTTAAATGTACACGTAATATAGCATACATGGTGGATTTGACTAATAATACATGCACTTGTCGTCGATTTCAGTGGAGAGTTTCCCATGTGAGCATGCAATCGCAGTAGCTATGTATAAAGACTTTGCAGTGAGGAAATTACGCTCTCCTTATTATTGGATAACAACGTATGCTAAAACTATATTTCCTCTGTTTAATGAAGCCGGTTGAGACGTTCCTGATCATATTCTCACACTTAATAGTTTGTTGTCATTGCAAGTTGAACCGCGTGGTTCTAGACGTCCACGTACATCTAGAATATCATCTATCGGAGAGTTTTCTCGATCGCATAGGTGCGACAAGTACGTAGCAACATGACATATCGTCAATTTTGTATAAGTCAGATTCCCCTAAATGATAATTAGATACATGTGTAATGGTATCGCTATGAAATGAACATCATTACAAAATTGTTTTTTTTTAATACGGTTGTTTGATTTGGATCGACATAGACATATAATAAGTGTTTTAAAAAGCGCGCCTAGGCACGAAACGTGATGAAACCACTTCGCCTTGAGCTTAAGCGGAAATTAAGATGTCAACGACAATGTTGACCGTTTAATGCTCGCTTATGCTCGTCTCAGCCTCAGGCCCAGATTTTAAGGGGGCTCAATTTTTTCCTTTTTTAATAAAACCCACGGCCCATACTCAGTAGCCAAGTATCCATTTAAACTTCAAAACTGCACACTCTAGATAACTGAGAAGACGGAAGAACAACGCAAAACCTCTCAATTTCTCCGCACACCGCAATAATTTGGGTATCATGTATGTATAACATTAGGATGTTATGCTTTACATTGTATTTCTAATTTCGGGGGCATGTGATTCACAGTATTTTGTAAATTCTCAGTAAATTTTTTGTTTACAATTTTTCTTTTTCTTTGTGATTTTCCTGTGTTTCCACTTTCCAATACTTTTGGGTCTTTGGTTTTTGTGTTGAATTTAAATTATTAATAGTTTGTTAAACGAATTAGATGAAGAACAATAAGATATTGAATTGAAGTCCGATAAAGAGTTTGATTAGATATGTTTTAAGCTACAATTTATCTACGTTATGAAATTATGATTTTGAAACTTATTTTTATGTAGGAATTATTAAGTAAATATAGTATTTTATAATTTTAGATATTTGATATGTATTATTTAAATTATTGATTTTTTTACAATGATTAAAAATAAAAAATAAAAAATGCTTTGTTACGCCTAAGTTTCGCCTAGCCTCGTAAAACTTGAAGTTTGGTCTCCACGCCTAGCCACGCTTTACGCTCTTTAGATAAATCAGCCGTTATTTTACTCATCCAATTTGCATCCACGATTGGTTGATTCCATCAACTTTATGTGGAATACTAAGAAACTCAATATACTTTATAATGAATATGTCGCAATCGCCTATGCAATTGAACAACGATGTGTTAGTTCAATACCATGTAACTAAAAACTAAGTTTTAAAGTTAAAAAAATTACAAACACTTATGATATTCCTTGTCTCGTCGTTGTCGTGTCCCGTATGATAGCCAATCTATCTTGCATAGTAACTCCCACTCGTCAAGCCATCATGGGAGCGATCACAACCACCAGTTCCAGGTTCTGCTCGAGAAGATCGTGTCGACATGAATGGTCGGGGCCGTACACATACATAGTCAAATTAGAGAACACGATCTCCACGACAATGCAGTGATGATTCGCAATCACTTAAATGAACATATGTGTACACCCTCCCATGGCTTCCCCCCGACACTCGGCAACATCCTGATGACCCACTCGAGTATATATTCAGACACCGCGTACTCGTTACCCTGACATTGAGAGACTCATACTTAATGATAACGGTACGTACGAACTCTGTGTTCAATATGACTCGACCATAAATGTGAAATGATTTGGGATATATTTCAGCTCGTTTGAGCAACAAATCCATGACCAAGTCAATGTGCTGTATCAGGAAATACCACTAAAAAAGAATGTAGATATTTCATTTAATAAACAGAAAATCATGTATACATAAAAAATAACAATATGACTCCAGTTAGGCGGGCATATAGATCGTCGAAATCATGGCTCTGACAATGTGCATGAGCTCCACGGGGAGGTATATGGACGGTGATGGAGGTGATGCCCTTGGCGAAGGCGATCGTCAATCAATTGGATTGCGCTCCTACATAAACAATAACATTAAAAATTATTAACTTAATTCATAATTGCACACTCATACAAGTCGGTAATAATCATTAATTTTATTCAATTCACGTACCCAATCTCGATTCAAGACCGAATCGAACACCTGGTCGTCTGATGTGGACAGAATTGCTAATTCACGCGCAAATCATCGACCCTCATCCTCAATCGAAGACGTTAGCTTAGTTATAACTTCAAGCTGACATACAGACATTTCAACTAGTTATGAACATGTGATGAGTTTTTGAAAGTACGTGCAATATAAATTGCAAATGTATAATAATCACCTGAGAGTCGTCGAGGACAGCTGCTAATTGTTTGCCCGATAAACATCCGACCGCTCGAGATGCTCGTCAATGATGCATCAGAGGGGCGGCGTTCTCCCCTCGCGTCACAAATAGGGTACCCAAGAGGGGGGCGGTCTCATATGCCTAGATCTGCAATACATAGAATTATTATATACATATTTATTATATAAAATATTTTAATGTTAATTATATCAAACATTTACGTGCACTGCCAGTGGCAATTCATATGTATCGTACTTACGTACGGCTCCCTTGGGCCTCGAGTGCGTTATGGAGAAGACGTGCACCGCGTTCTTAAAACATCTCTGGCCCCATAGATAGGTGTCGAAGACATCGAGATCGTCTACGATCTCCAACAGGAACATGTCAATTGCAGTCTTCTTGTGGTGACACCGCAACACGCTTTCAAGGATGTAGACTAGTCCGAACTTCAGTCTGTCTAACATCTGGTCACATCCTTTGATCGCATCAATAGTCGCGGCAGAAGCATTGT
Source organism: Fraxinus xanthoxyloides (assembly GCA_903798325.1). Taxonomy (NCBI): domain Eukaryota; kingdom Viridiplantae; phylum Streptophyta; class Magnoliopsida; order Lamiales; family Oleaceae; genus Fraxinus; species Fraxinus xanthoxyloides. Next base: position 12,359 of record CAIGRL010022520.1, read on the forward strand.
CCCCTATGGAAATGAGCGTCATGTAGCCTACTATTCCTCTGAGTACCATAAGGAGCTAATGCATCGTCCGTAATCTTTCGTGCAGTCTCTAAAGCAAACTCAAACAAGGAGAAAGTAACGACCTTTCCCCCGAGGTCGAATTGAAAGGCATTGCCATCAATTGGCCGAGTGCCCGACATAGTAGTGCGTCGATGATCTGTCTCGAGTAATGCACCTCCCTCAACTCATGCAACGACGAGCGAAAGGACTGGGGTAAAAAACGTGTGTGCTAATCATCCAACGACTCCAACACGATAGTGAAACTGTCAAATCTACTATTCCAAGTAGGTTTTCCCGGCATCCGTCTTAACTTTATATCGAGATAATAATCCGTCCTACAAAAATTCAAATGTTAGAAAATATTGTACAAGAGATAATGCAAAACGAAACGAATGTTAGAATATTTAATTTTAGAGAGATGATGCAAATATTCTTTATTGTACAAGAAATATTGTACAAGAGATAATGCAAAAATTCAAATGTTGGAATATTTAATTTTAGTAATTATCAATTTAAAATTCTTTATTTAATCATATATATAAATAATTTAAATAAAACAAAACTATTAAAATTAAATAAAGAATATAAATATTATTTAATTAAATTTGAAAAAAACATAAAGAATTTTTTACAATGAATATTTAATTAAAGATTTTAAATTAAAAAAATTAAAAGGAAAAAAAGAATCTACTAATTCGTTAAAAAAATAATATTTAATTTTAACAATTATCAATTTAAAATTCTTTATTCAATTATATAAATAAACTAAACATAGCGAAATTATTGAAATTAAATAAAGAATATAAAT
>CAIGRL010022550.1:0-10833 GCA_903798325.1 Fraxinus xanthoxyloides
GATCCATGAATGACCACATCACTACCTAAGCCAGCTTAACTCACAACAAACACTTGCCATAGCCCTATACTCAGCTTCTGCAAAAGATCTAAAGATAGTATTTTGCTTCTTGGACTTCCAAGAAATTAGAGAGGACCCAAGAAAAACACAATAACCTATGATAGATCTTCTGGTGTCTGGACATGCCCCCAATTCGAGTCACAATAAGATCTGAACTGTAAATTAGATGTAGAAGAATAAAGCAAATCCTGTCCCAGATCGTTTAATATATTTCAGCACCTTATGAGATGCATTTAAGTGTGGGATTCTAGGAGGTTGCATATACTGACTTAGAAGCTTCACTGAGTAGGCAAGGTCAGGTCTGGTTATCGTTAAATAAAAGTCTCCCAATAAGTCTTCTATAGATAGAAGGATCAGGAAGTAATTCACCTTGATTTTTGGAGAGTTTGAAGTGTTGATCCAACGGCATCTTGGCTGGCACTGCTCCAATAGTTCCAGAATCAACAAGAATATCTAGAGCATATTTCCTCTAACAAATGCGAATCCCCTTTTCTGATTGTGCCACTTCTATCCCAAGAAAATACTTCAATACACACAGGTCTTTGATCTTGAACTTGGCAGCAAGAGATGACTTAAGAGATTCAATAACCTGCACACTACTTCCAGCTATTATAATGTTGTCAACATAGACTAATATGGCTGTGAAAGAATCTTTGGTGGACTTTGTAAACAAACTATAATCAACTTTAGATTGTTGAAAGCCTTGTTGAATGATAAATGAGGACACTTTAGAGTGCCATTGCCTAGAGGCCTACTTTAACCCATATAAACTCTTGTGAAGTTTACAAACTTTTGATTCACCATCCTTGGAATATCCAGGCGGTAGTTGCATGTACATTTCCTCATCTAGGTCTCCATGTAGGATGCATTATTTACATCCAACTGGTGTAAAAACCAACCTTTAATTGCAGCAACAACCAATAAAGTTCTCACAGCAACTAGTTTAGCCAGAGGTGAAAATATTTCATGATAGTCTAACCCTTCTTGTTGTGTGTACCCTTTGGCTACAAATCTAGCCTTGTACCTCTCTACACTTCCATCTGCATTGAACTTTATTTTATAAACCTATTTGCAGCCTATAACCTTTCCAGGAGGAAAATCAATCACAACCCGAGTGTCATTCATCTCTAGTGCATCTATTTTATCTTTCATGAATTGGGAAGTGAGGAGGCTTGTTGGCATACAAAATCCTGCAGATACGAAGGTGGTCTTCTGTCTCTAGTGGACCTTCGAGGTACTTGAGGATTTGTGGAATTGTTTTGAGAAGATTTTGTAGAGGTTTCAAGTTGGTTAGATGGACTTAGTGATGCAGATGGTCGGTCTAAAGAATCTGAAGGTTGATCATGGATAGAAGGAGTGTGTTCAATATGATAGCTTAGGTAAAAAAAGGTTGGGGAACGGATCATATGATCCGCTGCCCCAGTGTCCACAATCTAAGCTATATCAAAAATATTTTTTGATTTTATACTGCACACAAAGAGACAGAGAAATACCAGAAATCTTTGGAACATCAACCTCACTTGAAGAAGAAGGTATACAAGTTTCACTTGGTTGGCTGAGGATGTGTAAAGCTGGTTGTTTTGTGGTTTGAATAAGGTCATCAGCTTAGCATATTGCTCTTGAGTTAAAGACATTTGGGTGTTGTTAGTGAGATGCTCCTGTCCAGACTGACTAAGAGTGACCGCTTGATTGGCAGAAGATCTAGTGGCTCTAGTCTTTCCATGGAACTTGTGCCTGGATGGATAGGCATGTAACTTGACGCATTTGTCGACTGCGTGGCCAGGCACATTACAATAATTGTACACTGGTTTTTCAGGGTTGGTTTTGAAACACATCTCAAGTGAATGTCCAGCCAAAGGTGCAGTAATATTTTCTCTAAGACGTCATATTCTGTTTTCCTACATCTCTAGCAGCTACCTTTGCCATAAGTGCCATAGTATCATTAGCATGAATATCAACAGAAATTTGCCTTATCTTTATTCTTGTTGAATAATGGAATACACCTCATTAAGACTCAGAAAAGGTTTGATCAGAAGGATTTGAGCCTTAAGGCACTTGTATGAGTCATTAAGTCCCATGAGAAATTTCATCACCCAATCCCTCTCTTTATTGTTAACTATTGTCTTCAATCACCCCACAAGTACAGTTAGGAATACATTCATAATTCAACAACTCATCAAGAATGGCTTTGAGTTTTGAGAAGTATATACTCACAGAGTCTCGATTCTGCTGTAAACTCACAATACCTTGCTTTATCTCATAAATTCTGGGTGCAAGTCGTTGCTCAAGTTACAGCCACAACTGGTGAGCTGTTTCAGCATANTCATTAAGTCCCATGAGAAATTTCATCACCCAATCCCTCTCTTTATTGTTAACTATTGTCTTCAATCACCCCACAAGTACAGTTAGGAATACATTCATAATTCAACAACTCATCAAGAATGGCTTTGAGTTTTGAGAAGTATATACTCACAGAGTCTCGATTCTGCTGTAAACTCACAATACCTTGCTTTATCTCATAAATTCTGGGTGCAAGTCGTTGCTCAAGTTACAGCCACAACTGGTGAGCTGTTTCAGCATAAAGTGTGCTTGACTTGATATCCACAGACACGGTGTTCTGCAACCAGGTAATGACGATATCATTGTAGCGCCACCAATGATCCATCAGTGGACCATTTGCATCAGCAGGTTCACAAATACTCCCCATCTATGAAGCCTAACTTGTTCTTGATTCGGAAAGCTCTCCTCATTGATCTTGCCTAGGAATGATAGTTGCTGGAATCCAACATTTGAGTAACCAGCAATGCTCCAGGACTATCATTTACTACCAATAAAATATGGATTGTATGGCTGAGATGGATCAATAGAGTTTGGATTCAGATGTAGGTTTTGATTTTGATTTGAGTTGGTAGAATCCTCTTGAGCCATGGTTGCTCTGATACCATATAAGAAAATAGAAGTAGAAAAACCAAAGAGAAGAAATCAAGCTGGGAGAAATTGTTTCATTGTATTTTCATTGTGTCAAAAATACAAATAGGTGGTGAGCCTTTATAGAATGGTCAGGGAAGAATAAAAAAAATTATAAAACAAAAATACAAGTATTTTTTTTATTTTTTAAATAAATTTATATTTTCATATACACTAGAATTGCGAATTGATTTATAATTTTTCAATTTCTTCATTTTCATAAATAGAAAAATGATATCAAATAAATTTAAATTATTTCAAGTAATTAGGAGAGAAATGTAGGCAGGATCAGGAAACAAGGAACTTTCATGTTTCAAGGAAGGCATTTCAACTGAAAAAGCTACTATTTTTATGGATGACAACGGAACGAATATGGGACGGGTTGGCCATTCCCACCCCCCATCTCATAGGGTATTTCATTTTTAACAGATTTTAGTTAAGAGAAATACTTATCATCTTAATTTCCATGTTTAAAATGAGTGTCTGCTTCTTGTCTTTTCAGGACATTGCTAATGCTGAACTTGCCCCGACACATCCAATTCGACTTGGACTAGCTCTGAACTTCTCTATGTTTTTACTTTGAGATTTTGAACTATCCTGACCAGGCTTTTAATCCTGCAAAAAAAGGCATGTCCGGGTCTATTTCCTTTGTTTAGAACTTTATGAATTAGAGCATTCTTCGCCATGCTTAAAATTACTTTACTAGACTTATTTTGCTGGAAAAATAATTTTTCTTAGTTAAAAAGGAACTTGAATTAACTTAAATGTAAGTTCTATCTCATTGTGGAAGCTTTGATTCATGGGTTCACCTTTGCTGTTTTAGACTTCATCGCGATCAGTTGTATGATGCTTGTTTCTCCTCTACTTTGACCAGGCCTTCGATGAAGCAATTGGCGAGGAGTCCTACAAAGACAGCACTTTGATTATGCAACTTCTTCGTGATAACCTCACTCTATGGACCTCTGATATGCAGGTATTCATTTATATAGAACTCCTTGTTATATGCATGTCAGCATTTCTTTCTATGTAGTACAAACTGCAACCATTGATGCTATACAAACCGTCTTACCAAACAAGCCATTATGATTTCACATGCTACAAACTTCTCATTCTGCGTTTGTTTTCTTTATGGTATTTGATTTATCTGTATATGGCTTTTGCTACAGGAGGATGGAGCTAATGAGATAAAAGATGCTCCAAATCACGATGATGAACCACAATAGTGAGGGTATTCGTCCTTGAAGGAGATTTTCACTCCTCTATTTGTTGTTTTTATTTGGAGAAGCTGATTTTATTCCTTTCCTTACTATTCTGGGTTTTTTTTTTCCTTAGGAAATTTCTATGTTACTGAATTGTGCTTGATACAAATGCTCTCCCTTGCAGCCTCTTTTAATTGTATTAGTTTGAAGTGAATAGCCATTTATATCAATCAGGGAGATGCTATACATACATAAGGGTGTATACTCAAGTTTACATCCCCTCCACATGTGCACGGAGGTTTAATTCTCTTAACGTGCTTAAACCTTGGTGTATATTTCGGAGTGTACAAGTATTATTTTCCTATCAATAATAACACCATGGTTCTTTGATACTCGGTTGCATTTGCTGTAACAAGTATACATATTTTCTTCTGATAAATCTTGCATTAATAGGCAGAGTACTAATTTTATTTTATTTTTTTTATAATGTCGGACAAATAAAAAAATCCATAATTTTTTATTTTCCACATAAAAATGGCTTTTAGGGCATCTCCAACTCTTGTACCATTTCACCATTTTCACTCATTTTGCACCAAAAAACTGGTGAAATCCCTCTCCAACCCAACACCATAATTTGCACCAAAATGGTGCAAAGCGCAACACTATTCACTTGCACCATTTTGGGTTAATGTCTTTTTTGCCTCTCTTTTCCATGTTGAACCAAATTTTTATTAAAGGTAATTGTGTCATTTTCTTGTTGTACAACAAATTTTAATTCTTTATTATTATTATTATTATTATTATCATTATCATCATCATTATCATTTGTATTGAATTTTTTAAATTTATTAATGGATATTTTCATTAACGAAATGTAATTATTTATTTAATAATTTATGTAATAGTAAATTAAATAAATAAATAAATTTTTAGATATGAAAAAAGTGAATAAAATAATTAAACAATATTTATTTGGTGCAACTTTTGGTGTAATGGGTGAATTTTAGTTTGGTGTAAAATTTACGTAAAATTTTGGTGTAGGGTTGGAGATGAAAGCAATATAGGCTGAGAGTCGCTTGTGCTATCTCGACGTTGAATCTTTGAATAAAGAAACATCAATCTTCAAGTAACCTTCTAATTGGAATTTTGGTTATTATCTCCCTTCTATTAAAAAAAATGGCTCTAGCAAAGTTTCGTTCCAAATCTTTAAAGACCGTCCGTCAAACCTCGAAATAAGGCCAAACCTCCACTGTTGAACTTGACGCGTGTCTCGAAATATGAATCAGAATTCAGTCCAATATTATTGAAGAATCTTCCATCCATTTTCCTTGGGAATCAAACCGCTATCAATTTCCGCCCATCACGTTGAGTTGTCGATCTATTTCCTTATACTAGAAAACAAAAAGAAACTTCTTCCCTCCTTCTTGTATACTATATGATGTATGTTCGTTTAGTAGAGATTAAAATTCAATTAAAATTAAAAATATAGACATTATTAGATCTCACTTATTTAATAAAAATTAACAATATCGACTAATTTGTCAATTTTAATCACTTCCGAACGAGGCCTATATAAATTGCCCCAGGACATAGTTCAGTGGTGCAAAGGACGTGAGTGAGATAGTGTGAGAGCTCGATTTCTGCCTCTAACAAGGTTTGTAACCTGGTCTCTGGAGGCACATCACGCAATTTACCTTCTCCACATGCTCTAGGGACGGGACGGTGGGGCCCTCAAGGTTGAACCCCCCTTTTTTTAATGTATATAAATCTAAAACCATTGAAATATTAACCCCTTCACAACCATTAGAATAATTTTTTTTAGGGAAAAACGAAGAAGTTTTTAAACGGTGATTTTCTTAAAAAATGTATGATTAAGAAATTGAAAAATGTATATAAAATTTAAAACCCATTGACAACAATTAGAATAAGTCTTTTAGAGAAAACAAAATATTGAACGGTGATTTTTTGAGAAATATATGATTAAAAAATTAAACAAAAATTGAATTTGTCGAACTGGGCTAAATTCGAGAAACAATAGTCTGTGCAAGACACGAAGGGCCATCGTCTGTACTCTAATCATCATTCAACGTGCCAATCACAACGGTCACTAAAAATTTCCCAACGTTCAAATTCCCCAGATTAACATTAACCTTAAAGCAACATTCACACGCGTACGGTTTAGATCTATTTAGATTAATCAGAATTCGTCCAACGGTTAACACGTGTCCTTAGTAGATTTGTCGACCTTTTCTCTGTTGCTGACTTGTTTATCAATGATTAGAGACAATTTAAACCTCATAATTAATTTAAATAAAAATTAATTAATTTGTTTCTCTCTCATTAAACCTCCCTCTTTCTCTCTCTATATCTCTGTGTATATATTAGTCTCCTTCTCCAGCTATCCTTCATTACTAGAGTCCTCTCTCTCTCTCTCTCATTAGCATTTTACAGTCCTATACACTTCCTCCTTATTTTGCTAAATTTCAAGTATCAGGGAGAGAGAAAATGGCTTACTCTAAATCAATGGTGGCTTTGGTTTTTGCGTTGTTGGCTGCAATGGCATTAGCTCAGGCTCCAGCCGCCACGCCGAAAGCGTCTCCAGCAGCGGCTCCAGTTGCGTCTTCACCGCAGGGAGTTGCTACACCAACTCCGGCACCAGCCTCAGTTCCTACAAGCTCATCACCCTCTGAATCTCCATTGCCCTCTCCTCCTGCACCTCCTACTTCTCCCGCCGGTGCACCTGCTGCTAATGCTCCATCTATCGCCTCCGCACCCGGTAGCACCGCTCCTAACTCCTCACCCAACGCCGCTGCTTTGAACAGAGTATCATTTGCTGGATCTGCTGCTGCAGTGTTCTTCTTTGCTGCTTTTTTGCTCTAGATCTACTGACCTAGTTCGAATATTCACTTTTCCGGCGAGCATGAAGATTAGGGTTTTGTTATTGTTCGATTATTTATTTTACTTTTTGTGTGCACTATTTTTTAGATATTCATTTTTATTTGAGCTTGGCCTTTTTGTTCATTAAATCCATTGGCTTGTTTGCAGTTAACACATTGTAGAGCTCTCTCTTTGTTGTGCTTTAAACAAACTAATTTTTATCGATGGGAAAATACTGTTCTTTTTAGAAGTTATGGATTAAATTGCTAATTAATAAATATATGAGGGATCAAACATGCAATATTTTGAATTACGGTGCGAAGTTAGAAGCGTGAATTGCGGAGGTACAGAAATCACGTGGAGGTGACAGCTGTTTTGGAACTCCATGTTGGGATCAGCCCATGTGCTCCACAGCAAAAGTTGCTTTGCAACGAAATAAAGAATGGTATTAGTTGTATCAAATGGGCCTTTGTTACATCCACCCAGGATATTGGTGCCCAAGGCCGAACGCGTGTAGGTGCTCCCAAGAAGTTGGGCCCATTTCGGTCCTATAGGCCATTTAACGAGATGGAAAAAAAATACATGACTCTCTTTAAAGATACATTTTTCAAATGGGAAAATTTTCGCAAGAGGTTATGTCATTTCAATTTTAAAGAGAAGGTTTAAAATTTCAAATTTCAATTTTTTTTAAAAATTAATTAATTAAATTTTTATTAATTAAATAGATTAATGTCACACGTCCATATAATTTGGTCACAAATTCTATATATCACACGAATCACAAATTTTACACGTTACAAATTATTTTACGATCACAATTCAAAAAATTTATAGGTCGCAATTTGTTCATTGGTCACAAATAAAAAATTGAAATGTCACAAATTATTTTACAGTCACAATTCAAAAATTTTATGTCACAATTTGTTCATCAGAAATTTTATAAGTTACAAATTATTTTACGATCACAAACAAATTTTTTGTGTGTTACAAACTATTTTATGGTCATAATTCAAAATTTTTATAGGTCACAATTTGTTTATCGATCACAAGTCAAAAAAATGTATTCATTACAATTTATTTATCGGTCACAGATTAAAAAAAATTAGGTCATGCATTATTTTTTGTCACGATTTATCTTTTTCATTAGTCATGTATTGTTTATTGGTCACATATTGATCACAATTAACCAAATAATTTGTGACCACTACAGCACCACCGCCACTTTCGCCACCAAACCACCACCACCACCTTCTGACAGCAACACATCGTAGAAAAACACTACATTGTCACACCATTCAACTACCATCATGACAATAACTCATTGTCGTCACCGTCGCAGCGACACCACCACTGTCGTCGCCACCAACAAAACCACATCCACAACCACCTCGCACCACTCCATAACTTTACCTACACTGCAACATCACCACTACCAGCACGACCATCACTTCCTCAAATTCATCACCACCACAACGTGCTGCACCCAACATCTACACAACTACCTCTCACCACCACCGCCACCAAAACAACGGACCTCACCACCCCCATCCTACAACCTAAAAAAATCTCCAATCCTATCATCATCTTTGCCGCCTTCACCGACCACCACACTACCTCCCAACCACCATTAAAACACGGAACCATTACAACAACCAAAAAAACCCTTCCCGACGGAAACCACCACACCTAACCCCCACCACTGCACACCTCATCAAAGGAAAAAAAAGACGAACCACCACCACATAGATTGCGATGCTACCCAAACCACTTCACACCTCATCAAAGAAAAAAAAAGACGAGCCACCGCACAAATCGCGATGCTGCTATGACAAACCACTGCAAAGATCGTGACACTACTGTTCGGCTGGCCTTGCATCGACAACTTTGCAAGGTCTTCGACGACGACGGCGGGAAGAAGAGAGAGAGGCGATAGAGAGAGGCGAGAGATGACCATAGGAGAGAGAATGACAGGTTAGTGAGAGAATGAAGATGTGAAAAATGATTTTTGTATAAATAAAGTTTATATCTAAAATTTGAAACTAAAAATTTAAAAATCTGATTTTGTGTAATTTCCTCTTTTCAAATTTAAGAAATTCGATGAAATCTTTCAACAACTAGGTGGTCAAAATTCGTGATTTTTGATAAAATTTTGAAATGTATATATTTAGCTCGTGTTTGATTCACACACAGGCATGCATTTTTTGTTTGATGTGATGGGAATATGTGGTTGAAAAAGAATGAAAAGTTATTGAAAGATGAAAAATATTATTTTATTAAAGAACATGTGATTGAAAATGAGTAGAAGAATAAGAATGAAAAAATAATGCGGCTCAAACAGTGCCTTAGTTAAACATGTCATAAGTAGACAATTTATGGTTATGATCACATATATAGTCACAAATCACCCACCGTTATAATTACAAAAACACAATTTGTAGGTCATAGTTATATATTTAATTGTAAATTATACATTTCAATAGGTCATAAATTATTTTTTGAATACAAATTATCTAATCATCTGGTTACAATTACTCTTTATCTCACACCACCTCACTCTCACCCTACTTCACCACAGTCGACATAACCCAAATCGACATCGACACCATAAAATTTAAAACTCACCACCACCTTCTCCCCTTCCAGCCACCAGTAACTTGTATATGGATGTAGACACGGAATTCTAGTGCACAACATTAGCAGGATCGTTTGCGAAGGTCGTATATGGACGTCGGATTAATATTGTCGTAGCACGATAGAGGGTCTTTGTCCGAGTTTGCCACCTCTTCGTTTTGTCATCAGTGTAAAAGTTATAGGTGTTTTGTCCTCTTTTCGATCCAATTGCAACTGTGGTTGAGGTTGGGGTTTGAGTACAAAAACAACCGACGATTGATAGTGAGGAGGAGGAGGAATGTTGTAACGATGGTTCAATTACATATATGGCTGGGGTTAGGGTTCCATTTTGAGTAGAAGTGGTGGTCGGCAGTTTGTATTGAGGAATATGAAAATGAGGAAGGTGATGGCGACTGCGTTCATTGGTTTGGGACTATAGGAAATTTGGGAGTGAAGTGGTGGTCGATAGTTTGTAGGGTAGGATGGGATGGGGTGTACCTAATTTCTGAAGAGTAATGTCATGTAGTCCTATTAAGGTTGCAACTTCAATTTAGGTGACGTTAGATTATACACTAAATGAAAGACGGAATTAAATGAGTCATTTAATTCAACTTATCATTTAATTTCACGTTAACGCCGTCTAAATTGTGGTTGCAACTCCTGTGAGACTAGATATCATTTCTCAAAATAATCTTATCTCTTGATTCTTGAAATGGAAAATTAAAAATTAAGCCCCTGTTTGGTACACATTAAAATTTTAATTATGATTCTTATACTCATTTTCAACCATATATTTTTTAATGAAATAATATTTTACATCACATAAATAACTTTTTTTTTTCAACCACACATTCTCCATTAATCTAATATTCCAGAATACATTCTTCCAAAATAATGTAACCCAAACACACCCTAAGTGTGAGTGTAATTTCCTCGTAACAAAATTAGGTTTTACTTTTCATTGAACTTTAGTTACAAAAGCTTACATGTTGTGCAACATTTTATTCAAAATAAACATTTTAGTTTTTCATTAAAAAATAATGTTTTATACGGTCATGTTGTGTTGCCTTATTTTTTATATATATGTTTTACATATATGTTATCTATGCTTGTTGCTTGT
>CAIGRL010022561.1:0-10286 GCA_903798325.1 Fraxinus xanthoxyloides
ATCATATGCAGGTATTTCCTCTTCCATCTTACTCATAGCATGCATGTATGCCAGTTGTTCGGGCTTGCCGGCCAGATAATGAAGTGAGGGCATCCTTCAGGCATTGAACCTCGGGAGCCAAACCTGTGATCCGTGAAACTCGGGTTCGAGTCATTCTTCTACCATATATATTAATTATTCATGATGAATTTAAAAAATGCACTTTGTTTCTGATTATTGGGCATCGTCGGTGGAGTATCGCTAGCTCATTTAGACCTGATCCACGGCATATCCATATTTAAGGAGCTCACGCCAGAAACTGTAAATGTTAAATTCCAAGATCCTAACCTTACCTCAAATAGAAAGAAGAGAAGATGGGTAGTAGTGTCCAAGCTAGATTTATATTTGTTTGATCAACAATCCCCCATACTTTTGATTGTGTCAATGAGATTAATAGAGATCATAGAAATTGATGAAGATTACGACTTACCAAACATTGCCCCATTTAATATAACATATTTAGATTAATACCTTGAGCCCATTTGATTCTCATTATTGTATAGTGAGAATGAAAAATATAGTCATTATTGGGCTCCCCAAAAGATATAGAAATTCAAAATTGATGGCTTGATATGATGAATAACGGTCATATTTTTCATTTTTATTGATGAAAAATGAGAAACAAACGGGGTCTTTTTCCTAAATTAAGCAATAAATCCCATTGGGAAAATCATTCAGCCAAAAATTTGTCATGATATCAGAGCTACTTGGTAGACTTCATACCAAATCCCTGATTTTCTTTGGGCATAACTCAGTCTCTCTTCTCGGGCGTGGGTTTCTTTTGATGGTCGATGGTTGACAAAATCTTTGTCAATGTGCGACTCTTTGGTGCGTCGAGTGTGGTGCGAGCATTTGGTTTTTTCGGGACGATTCGTTAGCATCATCAATTTCTAATTGGGACTCTGATTTCACTGTCGATGAGTAACTTGGGCGACTTCCTCTTTGGTGTGCGGCGCATGTGATTTGGACAATGCTAGTGGGTGACTAACTTCGAAATTCTTGGTCGATCTGCGACCATCGACAAATTTCTCTATGGTGTAAGATTTTTTATCGGAGTTTCATTTCATTGTCAGGACACAACTTGGGCTGCCTTTTCTATTATGATTTGGTGTGGTCGGTATGAGGGGCTCGTGGTGGTGCAAAAGGCCAAGGACCACATCGGTGGGTTGATTCTCCTAATCTGAAGAGTGGGCATGCTCTGATGATTTTGGTGAAGTCGAATTTTGTGGGTTGTATAGTGTGTGGGATAGTTTGAGTGGGGTTATAATTTGTAAGCTGGTTTGCTTGTGTGTATTATCTTTATAACTACATCGGTTGAAGCTTTTTGTGTTTAAGTTTACTGGAAAGAATTATCCCATATGGGAATTTCAGTTCAAGATGTCGATGTATGGAAATAGAAGGATGCTCATATTATTTTTTGACTTCTGGGTTCTATGGAGGCGAGGCGAGGCGAGGCGAGACTCAACAACAACATCTATTTTTTATCAATAAATTGATGCTTCCTGATCATCCAACATCAGTTTAAGGGAGGATGTCGATGAGATTATAAAAGATCACAGGGATTGACGAAAATTAAGACTTACCACACATTGCCCATTTAATATAATTTTGTATATAATCGTATTTAGGTTATAATAGCAATTACCATATTTAGATTGATACTTATTTCTATATAATGCCAGAAATCCCAATGAAAAAATCATTCAGCCAAAAGTTTGTTGTATTGGAAGGTTAGTCAAATTTATAGCAACTCAATCTCTGATCTTCTGATCAGAAATTTTTTGGTCACAAGACTGGCCCAATGCACAACACCTTACGCAAATCTTCTGATTGGACTTTGAAGCTTGTGGAATTTCAATTTACATTGTAACTCTAACAAAGAATTAGGATTGTTGTTGGACATTAACTAGCTATCCAATCAAAAGAGAAATAAATTAGTGCTATGAGTTGATCTCACTAGTTGCTAACTAGCTATCCAATCAAAAGAGAAATAAATTAGTGCGATGAGTTGATCTCACTAGTTGCCTGTCTGTTATCATTCATGTGTTACAAGTACAACTTGATATAAAAAACTTTTACAGCGGAATTCGTAGATAAGTTCAGTGTTTATCATTCAGTTTATGGCCTCGTGATTATGTTGTAGATAAGCTCCACATTTATCAGAAAGACACAAGCAAACTCAAGTTGGCAATCTCTTATTAAGAATATGACAGAGAGATTCAAGAATATTGATAAGGATTTGACTAATAGAGCTGAGTGTCTCTGAGTTTTCTCTATGAAGGATTTAACTATAGAGCTACATAGATTTAGGATAAAAATAGAATGTTCTCAAGTTTTCTCATCTTAAGTTATGTGAACCTACTCCCATCCCTTTTCACACAAATTGAACATTGGCTAACATATGTTTTTTCTTAGTTACAAGTCACTGACAATAAATTCAGATTGAAATGACATAGAACAGGACCAACAGGCTGAAGGACGCTTTCCAAGTTTATCAAGGCATAGGAAGTGATCCATTAACTTACATTTATTTCCTACCATCTTGTGAGCTTTACCCCTACCATAATTCCTTCCTCTTCATCATCGTAGTGGATTGAGTGTTTTAAGTGATGATGTATGGTTTCAGCCTCTGAAACTTGAATATCTCCAACTTCAGGCATGGACGTGTTCCCTTGACCCAAGACATCTGGGTGTTCTTTAGTTTTGACTTGGAAATCTGCTTCATATTATCTTCATTTTCATGGAGTCTTGCCTCTTTAGTACTCTATAATTAGGACATCTATAATCTTATTTTGTATGTTCATATCCCCCTTAACTTATGCAATTCCTTCATGTTGAAAATGTTTGAAATTCTTCACCCAGTAGACACCTCCGTTCAGTTTCTTACATCCGAAACTTTTGTTTTATAGAGAAATTTCATCTTATCTATTTGTGTTATCACAGTACTCGACTAGAATATTAAACACAATCTCTGCTTGTTTGGAATCATCAAATCCTGACAGACAAACAAAGTAGCCCCAGACCTTATGTTCAATCTTACAATCCCTTGTGTTACTAATCAGTGTGAAACAACCTTTATATTTTCTCAAACCACAGACAAATATGATGTACGAAGACAAATTTCCTTCTTATTATTCCCATTACAAGTGTTTCTAATTTGAGCTAAAATTTACCTTGTTTCATCCAGTATGAAGTCTCAATATGGGCATCAGAGAATAATTTCAAGCACTTAAATAACGAAAGTAATTCAAATTAAGCTATTTCAGCTATATTACCTGCCATTCGTCAAACCCTTGTATACTTTCTGAATTCAATTTTTTGATAGCAACCATCATCCCAGTGCCATATTTAGCTGGTGCGAGCGTCTTTTCATCAACCCATCCCTTAAATACAGTCCCGAAACCTCCCATTCCCAATACCATATCAGACTTGAAATTTCTTGTAGCATTCTTCAGATCAGCAAAACTATAAATCTTCAAATTGGGTGTAGGCAATATGTCTCCAGTCAAACAAGCATCATCACTTGCTGCAGCAGAGAATGGGCTAAGGCCAGCACTGCTGCTTGTCACAGAAAGACCAACACCATTGCTGTAATTACTTGAAGTCCCTTGAAAAATATGCAAATTTAAATGTAAATCGAGCAGGCATTCGCTATTTGCTTACTATCAATAGAATAACTAGTAAACACATGTTGCACATTAATGCTCACTTAGCATTTGAGTTTAAGCTAAAGTAAGTAGAAAAAGTTAGTTTTAAATTTTAAGTAACTCATAATTTCCAAACAGATACATTACCATGTTCTTACTTCTGTGTAGCTAAAATTACTTATGTACGAAGTAATTACCTGCTTGCTTATTTCAGTTTTAACCAATAAAAACTCATTTACTTACAAGTAAACTTCTTAGCCAAAAATTGCAATTCATACTCAAATCAAAACAGATAATGTTTGAAAACTCAGAAGACAAGTCAATCAAACCCAGTTGGTAATTTGAAAAGCGAAGAAAGTCAAAGGCACAAATACATAATAATCAGCACATAAACTACTCTTATCAAACCATCAAATCTTAAGAATTTTCTTCCCTTCTCCGAATAGAAACCCAGAAACAAGTGAAATTCCAAGGACCCAGAAACTTGTAATGAGCATAAAATTTGGGGAAAATGAATTCAAGAAGTGTACCTGGAATGGAAGGTCTGGCAGAACTATTGGGTTTACTGGAGCTAGAATTATGATCTGCGGGCTGAGATCCAAGGCAATTTCCCATCAAAATTTATCAAAATTATAATGTAATTTATCCGATATATACCTTTATCTTCTCCAATAATAAATATAAGAAAAAAAGGAAAATAGATATTTGTACATGAAAATGAAGCACTTTTGACAATTCTTAACAGTTATTGCTTGGAATTTGGAAATAAAATGTATAAATTCTTAACAATTATTCCAATGACTTTTATTTTGGAGTTTAGTGCCCTTGCCGGCCCGCAAAGTCTTACCTTCCTTTCGAGGAATTTCGTTTAGGAGTGTTTTAAGGTAGTGCTTCTTCAACCAACTAGTTGAAGCACGTGCTGTATTTTTATTGGTTATTTAATAGTGTGGAGTGATTTGAATGTATTTTTTTATTATAAAGCAATGTATAAGCAGTTAATTCGACAAATCAACCATTTTCTCTCTTTGGTTTAGAAGATTTCTTTTAGGAAGACAAAATAAGTTCAAAATTTCTTGGAGACAAGCCACATAATTTATGTTGATAGCATGTTTATAATATTGTAAGTGTAAGTCCGCATGTTTTATTTTAGGGCAATTGGCACAATAACTCTAATCCTTACTAGTTTTGCACACAATACTCTCCTCACGTTTTATTTTTGGCGCAAATTTTTCGCAAAATCTTGCGTAATTCCCTCTATGTCAATTCTTGTTAGTTTCTCCGTTAAAATATCTCGTGAAAGCCAAAACGAATAAAATCATCAAAGGCTTTTTCTTCACATTGTCTCCCTACTCTAAAACCGTGATTTTTTTTTTCTTTCAAAAAGATATAGGAGAGGAACCGGCAACATCAACAAAGAAACGTCAATCATCTACCAAAAAATCCAAGATCTTCACAAATCTTTCACGTTATAGTACATAGGAGAAGTCCTCGCACAATGTTCTGCAGAAGATTACACATGTAAATTGAATTATTCACTTAATGTTCGATATTTAGACAAATAATTAGCTGTTTGAAGTGGATTTTTAAAATACATTGCTTATTGATAATTTTATTTTTTTCCCCTCCATACATTTACCTCATGTCTTAGCCCCCGTTTAATGGCCATTATCTGGAAAAAAAATAATATTTTAAATAGTGTTTTCTAGGAGAATGTATGATTAAAGAGTATAAAAAAGTTTAAAGTTTACATGCAGAATATTTTATTGTGTGAATGTGTGGTTGAAAACGAGTACATAGAAAAAAAAAATTCAAATAGTGGTCATCAAACAGGGACTAACAAATGTTTGCTCCAAGAAGCATAATGTATGGAGATGAAGCTCCTAAATATGGTGAGTTTAAATTTCTATCTCCGCAGTAGTAAGTATACAAAACTTTTTCTTTACTTTGCGGTCGCTCTAAAATGATTCATTAATTCATTGCACGTTGATTGTTGAAAAAAAAAATTACACCTTTTTTTTCCCATCAATTGCAATAAATTTTAGTTAAGCAATTCCACTTATGTTGGCATGGGAGTGGGATTGAATACGTAGTGTTGATTCTTGATAGACTGTATTCTGTTTTTATGTAATGTTTTTATATAGAAGTGTAACTGCAATTTGTTTTTATGCACATGAAACTGAACATATGGAGTATTTTACAATATAAATTCATAGTACGAGTATATTTTTCGATAAGCCAAACAAAGTGGCTTATGAGCATGATTCAGTAATGTTCGTGAACTACGTAAAGCCTTTTTGCTTCACAATAGACATGTGAGAAGCTTATTCAATTGCACACAATATTTGGGATTTTACTTTTAAGAGGCATAAATGTAGTTTGAGAAGTGGTTTGTCTAGACAAAGAGTGAATCTAATGTGAGGGAGTTGTTGAATGACGTACGCGATCAAAAGTTGGTGGACATATGCGTGGTGGTACATTTGTCACACCAAATACATTGTCAAATGAAGCGCACGAAGAACGATGATTGATGATCATGGGATTAGTGCGCCTAATGATGATATTGGGATTCGTGAACATGCAAGTGATTGTAGCAACGCGGAGAAAAGGGATCATGATTGGGGTGAGTATTTATGTGGAGTATGAAGGATATGTGGTCACAGTTTGAGGAAACCTTAACATAAAATCGGCGTTGGTAATGTACAAGATGACATGGTGAACATACAATGGAAGAAGGTGACCGGGGTAGTAATGAACTAAATGAAGATGAAAGAATGAATGAACGCGATACAGAAGGTTTGGTAGAGTCAGACTATGAATCAGGGAGAAACATGTTGGTAATGGTGAAACTACGAGTGAAATAGTGCATATTAAATTTAATTTCTGGTTTGTTTTATAAGATGATTAAGAAGGTAGGCAAATTCTAGCGAATTAAGAAGTTTAACAAGTGAAGATGATGAAGGATAACCCTTATTGTCTTCTGTGTAGTGTTTTATATATTGGTGTATTGCTGGTTTGCAGTGCCATATTTATAGGATGGAGGTTGTATGATCATCAGTTTTTTTGGTTTTAACTTACTTCTGAGTTGTTTTATTATAAGTTTTCATTTGGTTGAAAAGTTCATTTAGCAGAGTTTTGGCTTACTGTGTTAATGTGTTGAAGGTTTTGTAGTGGTGTATCATAAGGTAGGGTTAAATTAAGCAATTGTTAGAAAGGTTAAGGATATTGCGAAAAATTTACAAATTCTAGGTTTGTAGACTTGTAGTACACAAAGTTTGCCGGTGTCAAGATTGTTCACCGTAAAGTTTACAAGAGATAGGGTTGTATTCTGCAAAAGGTTTCAAAGTCAATGTTGATTTGCACACAAAAGCTTGAACAGTTCTCTGGGTCTTCTTCTTCATCAATCGATACATATAAGTATCCCAATTTCAGAACATAACAAAACTAGAAAACTTCCAACTTATGTTACATTAGAACACTTCATTACTTGAAAATCAAATACATTAGACCGATATGACAATGGAAACAACACCATCTAGATAACTTACATTTGGTTTGCTCGAAGACAAAATTAGTAGATTAATTTTCATCATTGATAAGTGTATTTCATACACTTATTCGGACTCTAAGATATTGATATTTAGTAATTTTTTAATGGAATTATAACCTAATCTATTATATAATGTGTTATTACGTGAAACTTGATTAATAGAAATGAAATTGAAAGAAAGAAACGAAAATTGGCGAAAAAGAGCAAGATCCAAAGTTTGGGGGGCTAAAGTACAAATACTCAAAAATTATGTCGGAGCTCATGATAAATATTAGAGAATGCTAGGGGTCAATTGGATATGATTAAAAGTCAAAAGAATTGAAAATATGGCCAAAATATTTTCACAAATCAGCCGTCAACCGCACAATGATGTCCGAATTTTTAGTTGGAGATTGAGATCCATTTTTGGCCAGTAAATGTTGAAATTGAAAAAGATCTATTTCTAGACAAGTTTTATCCCTTTGAGTTTTCTTTCCAACACATTTTGAATCGTCTTAATCGAATATCGAGGGAAAATTATAACAAAAATACTGAAAAAATTATAAAGTTTGGAACAGAGAACCTAGCGCCCAAGCGCATACAACCTAGCGCCCATGCGTTGTGATTACCTGAAAAAAGCTAATTTTTACAGAGATGCAGCGCCTAGGTGCTGCACTCATAGCGCTTAGGTGCTACCCAAATCTACATCGCAGCGCCTAGGAGCTACCTCCTAACGCTTAGGCGTCGTATCGCANGCCAGTAAATGTTGAAATTGAAAAAGATCTATTTCTAGACAAGTTTTATCCCTTTGAGTTTTCTTTCCAACACATTTTGAATCGTCTTAATCGAATATCGAGGGAAAATTATAACAAAAATACTGAAAAAATTATAAAGTTTGGAACAGAGAACCTAGCGCCCAAGCGCATACAACCTAGCGCCCATGCGTTGTGATTACCTGAAAAAAGCTAATTTTTACAGAGATGCAGCGCCTAGGTGCTGCACTCATAGCGCTTAGGTGCTACCCAAATCTACATCGCAGTGCCTAGGAGCTACCTCCTAAAGCTTAGGCGTCTTATCGCAAATTTTAGGGTTATGCTATTTTGGGCCGCGAAAAGTCCATAAAAATTCCAATTTTGGGAGAACGTGTAAGAGAATATAAATAGAAGAAATGAGACACTTTTATAGAGTTCCACACATTTGGGGAAAAAAAAAAGATACAACGAAAGATTGGAGAAAGCAATTAATTGGATGAGGAAGTACATCTTGGTGTAGGATTTATTTCTTTTTCTATATCTATATTCAAAACCCGATGATGTGTTCAATAACAACTACTCATTTTTCTCCTTCCAACGATATGAGTAACTAAACTTTATGTTAGGATGAACAATGTAATATACTGGAAACCCTTTATGTCTTTTATTCAAGATTCATGTTATTTTCATATGTGTGTTGATTTTGCAATGCATTTAATGTATTAAATTATTTGATCACTAATTTAGTGATTTTGTGAATCTTTTACGAATCGAGAAGTAAGTTTAAAATTTAAATCATATAGTAAAATTCGATAAATTAGTATAACTTATGGAGATACATATACTAATTATTGATGTCAGTATATGAATTCTTAGAACTAGTGTTTCCTTTAACTAACGTTGATTCACATAGAAATATGAAATTGAATTAGTTAAATAGGTTCAATGAAAACTCGAGAGTGGTAAATCAAACATAATAGAAGAATTCGATCAAATACTAAAATATGTTATGAATTTTAAATTAATAATTACAGGTTATCAGTAGATGAGATTGTTATGCCATGATCTTTTTCCATATTTGAATCTTCAATCGACTGTTGTGTGCAATATTTTGAGATTTTCAATTAGTTAGAAGTAGTTAGAAAAATAATCACAACTATCACTAAACGTTATTATTTGTCTTCAATCAAATTGAAGTTATGAATAATTGAATCAATTGTTAAATAGTAGTTTTCGTGGGAACGATATCTAGACTCATAAGTCCACTATATTACTTGTTACGATCCGTACACTTACGGGACGTAAAAATCGACAACAATCATTCGCTACCCACCTTACAACAAAACAATCCAAAAATCCAACTTTTAAATTCGAACACATTAATAAGTCTTTGCAATTTTCAATACCTTTTGTTTGTATGCATTTTTGGATCTTGGCAGATCCGATATTATTTCCATGGATCTAGAATGGATCACACCATAAGAAGAATCCACGACTTCCATAAACTAACTTACTCTCCTAATTTTTTGTAAATTATATTGGGATAGTTTCAACATTTTGGCACCTCAAATAAGAGTAGAAAGATGATGATATAGAAAAGTTCTATGTAATTTATTCATTTTGACCTTCAAAAAAACATTTTAACAGAGAAACTACCAAAAATCGATGACAAGGGGGTATTAAGTAATTAATTTATCTAGAGGGTATTTGATGTGAACCCACGTAGCGTAGGACTACGAAATCCAAACGGAATTGAAATTGAACTCAAAAAAGCCAAAGAAACAAAGTTTTTGATTTGATTCGAAAATAACGAATCAAAACAACCAAAAAAGAAAAACGAATGTTGACCCTTTTGATTGGATATTTGAGAATCTCACCAAGTTAATTTGAATGCCACAAGAATGATCTTGATAAGTTCGTGATTTGTCCAACGAAGAACAGTGGATTGAAAACAAAATTGTCTCGCAAAATATTTCTCTAATAATAATGTTGTTGTTTCAACAATGAAAAGAATAATATCTATTTATATGGAAACTCTAAAAACTTAGTTAAAACGTAAATAAATTCTTAAAAGATTACAAATATATCAAAAATGGTGTTTTAATGCAATTAAGAAATTTTCGCGGAAAATGAAAAATGGCGTGGCAGAGCCATGTGTTCGCTAGGTGAAGGCAATAACAGGACTCCTTTCACCATTGCCCCAACTTTCTCCCACTAATCTTTGCAAGTACCATATATCAAACGAACCACTTTCGAATAAAAGGTTTGGCGAAGCATGCTTAAGGGTAAATGAGCGAGCCTTTGGTAAGGAAAGTATTTTTA
>CAIGRL010022567.1:0-19896 GCA_903798325.1 Fraxinus xanthoxyloides
ATTCTATTTTATTGAAAGAATGATACACACATAAATATACAAAAGAAATGAAACCATTTAAGGAAACTATACAATTTAGGAAACTAGAATAAGGAAACTATAATTAGGCCTATAATTAAACTAATTTGCTAGTTGTATACAACCTGTAACAATATGATTTTATGAAAATGTAATTAAAGAAAAATAGAGAGAATATAATTACTAAACTTTTTAAAATGATTAAATGAAATGAGTAATTGCGAAACTAACCTAGGTTAAAGATATCTATAAATAATCTTATATATTCATTTATTCATCATTTTTCTTTGCATTGTAAACCTCTTTTTCTTTCAATTATGCCATTGCCACTTTAAATTTTCTTTTTAATATTTTAAAAAATCCTAGGATGTTACACCAAGCACATTGCAACCAAGTGTCTTCAATTGAACTTGAGGAATTACAACAAATGAAGATAGTATACTAGTTCCTCCATGACTTGTGGACAATTACTAGTTGTGCAGAATTGGAGGATAAAGCATGATTTATACCAACTCATGAAATTGAAGGAAAATCGAAAAAAGAACAAATAGATGAATTATTACTGAAAGGATAATGAAACATTTCAGAAGTCATTTTGGCAAAGCGAGTTGAGATGTATTGGAGACAACCTACAAATGTGACGGAAATTATAACGGTTTACAAGTCTTAGAGCTAATTTGATACGTTCAAAATGAAGGATTCTCAACACATTGAAAAGTATTTCAATCATGTTATTTCAATGTCTAGTTAATTGAAAAATTAACGAGTAACAAGTTAATCATCAACGGGTCAATGAGAAAATTCTTCGTAGCATGATGAGAAAGTTTGAACGTATTTTGGTGGCAATTGAATACCTAATGGATTTGTTTACCTATGATTAATAGCTTAATGGGATCACCAATGAGCTTCAACTGAAAATTTTTGGCTCATCTCTTTAAAGCAAGTGTTTCAAGTTCAAGCCTTTTTTATTATATCATCTCCTCATTATTGCACCTTACTCGGAAAATTTTGATTTATTTGATCAAAGCAAAAGATCGAGATTCTGAAATTCAAAATTATTAAAACCTTTGTGGAGAAAAGGAAAATAATTGAGGTGTATGAGAAGCTTGATTGCCACCATAAAACTGCTCTAGAAACTTCACAAGAAATAGATTTTATTTTTGTTGTCTAGACAATTGTACTCAATGTTTCTCCAAAATCGAAGTCAGAACTTTGAGTATATCCCTTTGTTACCAGGTGAAATTTGAACCTTTGTGCTCTTCCATCTTCGTGAAAATTTCTTCAGAACACCTATTTAGAATCAATATGTTTGATTAGGTTAAGGTACAAGAGTCTCACGTTTTGTTTTTTTCAGTGTGCAACTTTTCTTTTCATAGGTGCTGTCTAGTTTTCTAACTCCCTCTCTAGGATAGAATATCAGTTTTGAATTCTAACATTTTTTAAGATGAATCAAGTTTTTTCTTAATAATGATAACCCCGAGGCTGCAAATTAGAGTTAAATTTTTTATACTGGTAGAAGAAACTCCGAAAGAAATTAAACTACCGCACTGGTGAAATGATTGTAAGAAAAGTTTAGTGAGATTTTGGAGTTGGTGGAAGAAAACTAGCGTTTTTTAAATTGAATAACAGACACGAAGGAATGTTACATATGTATCATTTTCTCGCGTGATAAGAAAATGCATTCTCCTTGTGCGCGTGCACAACGTGCCCTTGATTGACAAATAGAACAAAAGATCAAAAAGAAAATGGTTTCTTTTAAGCTAAGAAATTACCATTAAATAACTATACGACATTAAACTCTTCCATGGTTGAAGGGATTTGAGTTGTCCTTGACTAAATACTTGATATGAGGAGTGGAAACTTGATTTGTGGACTATGAATGGAGTTTTTCTTACATGAATGAAGGCTTTTTCTTAGATGATTGAGTGAAGTATTCTTTTCCTCAATTAAGGGGTTTAATAGAGAATGACTGAGAGGCTTTTTCTTTCCTTGGAATATCTTGGAATATTATCAGTTTTCTGAAATATATCCTTCACCCCTCTCCTGACCTAAATCAAAATATCTAGCGTATCTATCTCGGTTTCATAAAAGTAGGCATTCTTGCTGGGGTGATTTGAAGCTCTTATCCTTTCTCCTCCTCCTCTTCTTGTGTGATATCAAATGAATCTTAAGTATGTTATCGTCTTGATTGTAAAATTGGTGCAAGACTCTTGATGTTCGAAAAATCAGGTTATTTCCAAGAATTAGAATTCCTTAATTCCTGGCATTTTTGTTTTTTCTTAATGTTCTACACACAGACCTCATTTATCAACAGGCTAAATGGGCACGGAAATATTGTTGCTCATAAATATTACTCCAAGAACAAAGTAATGTGTCAATCACTTTTGTTGAAGTTTTTTTGTGAATTGGTCCCTTGACAATCTCTCATTTCTTTATTGTGACGTGTTGTGTGGTGACAATAAAGCTTGATTGTAGCGAAATATTTAAGATAACAAGAACACTAATTATCTATGTGATTCAACACTTGCCCAAGTCCAGGGACCAATAAAAAAAGAACTAAACTAATAACTAAAAGGAAGATTGAAAAGAGTACAAATTATTTGGACACCAAACTTTCCAGAAACTACATAACATTTGGAAATATATGAAAAGAGTACAATTTACTTGAATCGAATCCTCACGAACGTGTGTATTCTAAGTGAGATTATAAAGAATCTCAGATGTATACAGAAAGATAGTTCATGGTTCTGTTATTTATTTATTTAATTTTTTTTTTTGTTTTTTTTGGGTGAAAGACGCTTATGCACACTGAGGTATAATGCACATCTTGTGCATTAGTCTAGGTTTATCTTAAAAACTAGTGTAGAATCGAAGTGCTGAGTGGGAGAAACAGTAGGCTAATCCTATGCATTAGTCTAGGTTTATCGTAAAAACTAGGGTAGAATCAAAGTGCTAAGGGGGAGAAAAAAGTAGGCTAAGTCTTCTCTTTCAAGATGGGACAAAATAATGCGAACTAAGTGATAATATGCAAGTTATATTGATATAATTTACTATGATAGCTGAATATTGATTAATGTAGTACAGTTATACAAAATGCTTTATACATCTATGGTGATTTTGTTTTCTTTTCCTTACTGTCCTTTGGGAAGCATTCATATATTGATATACAATTTCAGTTGTTGAAGATAGTATTAAAATCATATATGTTTGGTTTATAGAAGAGTTTAACCTTTTAGATTAAGTGAGTTAATATAATATCATAGCAGGCATAGGTTGCTCGAGTATCGCGCCACCCATTTTATTAAAAATTGTGCAAGTAAGGCTTTCATGAAAATAATAAATCTCGCTTACATGTGAGGGGGAAGATATTTCAATGATATACATTTCGCCTAAGAGTTTATGCTTTTATATCTAGTGGTTCAATACCCAATTAAATAGCAAAACATCTACTAAGTTCTAGGTTTAACTTTCATGATCTACACAACGAGATTAAGGTTTAATATGGATGAATATTTCTTCATTGTTGTTTTTTAGTGTCAACAAAACCATACAACGCTATTTGAAGAATGTCAAGAACCGAGCTGTTGAACAAAAACCAACTGAAGAAAATATTCAGGTCAGCATTCTTCTCAGTCCGGCCAATTATTCTGTTATATGATTGATAAACTACAATCAACTGCTGAGCTTGTTCTCTTTCTTCTTGATGTGCCTCTCCATTAATCAGATTATGTTAGTTATAAACTTAATTGCTCAACTAATCAAATGAACTGGTTTGCACCTGCTTTTGAACAGGAGAAGCTGATCTGAATATGTGAAAATAATCACTTTTATTCTGATAATAAAGGAGGGATCATTGTAAACACTTACAATTTTATACAAGGCATCAGAACATTATTCATCAAATGAGACAAAGGGAACACCCAAGTTGTGAAGAAAATGAATGCCACGGGGGTATATAAATGGATTCTGCATATCTGCAGCCAAATGTTTTTAATTAGAACAATTGATTGCATTCAAACACGGTTTAATTCTTATTTTTGGTTGTGCAGTTCACATTATTCTATATTATTGAATTGCTTTATTATTACAATTCATGATCTTAGTTGTTCTATTTAGATTAAATTAATGATCATGGTTTCTAACTGTCTAGTACGTCTGTCTTTTAAATGCTCTTACGTTCTTGAGTTCCAAAAGTTGTTTCTGTAAAACAATCTAATTAAAATGAATTATGGTCGTTTCTCTTTGGACCTATCTTTTGTTTACTGGATCTATGGCAGAATTTGAAAGACGAGACTGCAGAATTGAGGACGAAGGTCGAGCTCCTTGAGGCTTCAAAACGGTTGGTCTCCTAGTCTGATTCTTTCCTTATGAACTGCTAATTGTTAAATGTTGCACACCTAATAAAAAAGTTATTAATGATAGTATGTTGGCTAAACCCAAAAAGCGTACTTGTAGCTAGATTTTCAAATAAACAGGTTTGCATTAGTTGAACTTGGAAAAAGTTAGGTTATTAATTTTGACTATAAGGTATTGAATGATCTGAAAATAAGTAGCATTTTTCACCTTAAAAAGGTAAATTATCAAACCATATTTGTAACAAAAACATTTTTAGAAGTAACTTAAAGTACGTGACTGAGAGACATTCTGCAACTTCAAATCTTCGACTCATACAGAAAGCTTCTGGGAGATGATTTGGATACATGTTCCATGGACGCATTACAAGAAATCGAAGAACAGTTGCAACAAAGTTTAATCAGCATAAGGGAGAGAAAGGTATAACATTTTTTTCAGTCCTCGAAACAAACCGCTGACATGAATAGTAATCTTGACTAAGAATGTTATTTGAAAACGCCCAGAATTTGGTGTTCAAAGAGAAGATTGATCAGCTGAAAGAACAGGTAATTTACGTCTTCAAAAATCAAGAATTCTCATGTACAAATTCACATTTCTATGTGCAAAAAAGTTTTGCCAGTGCTTGTTAAATATTTTGAGCCTTTTCCTTTGATAATGCAGGAGAAAATCCTAGCAAATCAAAACGAAGAATTAAGAGGAAAGGTGGGTCTTACATGCTAATTTTATATTAAGAAAGTGATGTTGGGTCTCTACATCTTCAATTTTGGCTTTCTACTTTTTGCGGTAAAAGTATGAGACAACTGAAAAATCAAATTTAGAACATGTTTCCGTTTGTTAGATTAAATAAGATTAGATACTATTAAGGAAGAAACGCATGAAATGTTTGTTCGTATGGAGTTCAAGTTTGCTTAGCATACCAAACATGCCATAATGACTTGTGAGGTAAGACGGTTTACGTGTCTCTGTCGATGGAGGATCAGTGAGTTGTGGAATAATAGGGCTATCAATTTGACAAACCCTACCTGAAGCCCGATTATGTTGAGTTATGGTTGTATCTAGAGGTGTAATGTCGGGTTGGTCTGGACCTGAGTCAGGCTGGCCCTTGCCTGTCTGGAGAGACTACTCAAAAACTGGGGGTCATTTCTGGCCTCTGCCTATGTAGATTGGCTCGACTCATTATGTTTGACAAATCTAACTGTATGGAGTGGGTATAACTTCTCATTGATATTATTATTCATTGATTATGACTAAATCAGTTGATTAAATATTCGATATGTGCAGTGTGAGATGGTGACATTGTCACTGTCTATAATTCCAGACTTGGGGGCTCTTGCTCAAGTTAAGGAAGCCGAGACGGCATTGTTCATAGGACCTCCCAAAACACGAGCTGCCAATTAGTTTGCATAAATTTAATTTGATTTCAACAATAAATACAAATACTTGTCCCATATTTTTTGTTGTTTTTTGATGGAGGAAAACTTGCGTGCCTAAATTCGCGAACTGAAAATTCATGCTTATATAGTTATATTACTTTATAGTATATATTGCAGGAAGATGTATATCGTTGAGTGTAAATGTTACATGGAAATTGTGTTGGTGATAAAGAGTTATTTACTAGTAAAAATATAGCATTATGTATTGGGATAACATGTGTTATTGAGTAATACAACTCTAGTATAATTGTACTTATATTTTGTATTGGCATATCATTAGAACTCAATCTTTAGAGAGATAGAGGTAAGAGTATAGTTTATGGATTTAGTCCTAGGATTCTTCTTGTATCAAAATTCTATACATATTCAGCATAGTGAAATTCTAAATTTACTTGTTATTTTTTTTTTATTATCATCTAAATTATACTCACTTTTTATTCCTTACACCATCATCCATGGCCGTTGACCTCCACCATCACCATCACCAACACCTCCGCTTACCACCATTATTGCTACCACCACCCTCCGCCACTATCCTCCTTTTGAACCCCCGTTGAGGGTAATATATCAGATCTGATTTTCGAAACGAAACATGATTTCATATCGGAAACTAGATGTAAACTCATTGGGAAATTGTGAAGAAATATTTTTTGAAGGTCCTTTTTCGCGTCGACGAAGAATTTTTCCAGCTCCGCTTTTGATGTCATCTTCTCCACCTCTGAGTGGCAATTAGCTGGTTTAACCTCACTACTGATTCAAGCTCACCTGTCTCGAACTATAACTTAAAGGGTGTGGTTGTCTCTCTTGAAACAAGAAAAGTGGTAATGATTTTTTGGTTTTAGATCTGTTATTTTTGTGTTGGGATAGTGTTTATGGTGGTGGAAAATAAGTTGAGGCAATGGTGTTGTTACATAAATATTACAAGAGTGATGATAGTGATATGCAACTATGGCGGTGGTGTAACTGTGAATGTTACAAGTGATACAGTAGCGTTGACAATATAACAAGATATTTTACAAGCAGCTGTGGTGGCAGCTATGATGGTACGCGAAATAAATATATTTTACTAGTGGTTTTGGCAGTTGAGCAATTGGAAGATTGATTGGTACAAATGTAATTCAAATTATTCCAGTTAGTGATGGTACAATGTAATACGCTACGCTAAAATATGTGTATATTATTAAATAAATAAATAAAAATAAACAGTGACGTGAGAATAGAAAAAATGGTTTAAAAGTAAGTTAGAAATTAATATTATTTTTTTCTAATGTATTTGTGTTCTTTGGATGATTTGAGCGATTTTGGAGCAAAAATCTTCTCTTTCTTCGTAAGTATTTGTGTATCTTTGTTGAATTTATGTCAATTGTATCCATTCATCCAAGGGAAAACGTAGGAGTATTGAAGGAACTTCAAATTTCAAGAACTATGGGCATATGAATTTCTAGGTAATATGGCTTAAACATTGTTTTTTAGGTTAAAATTCGAATTCAACTAGTTTCTTCATTAGTTCATATTTGAAGGATGTTTGGGAATAGATTGTGATGGGTTTGTGTATAATTGCATTGCTACTATAATATTTTGGGTACATACATTGGCTAAATTGCACTCTTTTCCATTGATTTTCCAAGACACTCTCATGGTATTGACAATACATCCCAATGGAAATTTACACCTACATAATGACATCATGGGTATGAATAGTTGTTGGAGAGCGGGTGTTTGGGTCAATATTTGGTAGATAACTGATGATATTAGTATTGAGTTATTGATTTTACGTTGTATATCTTGAACATTTTGATAAACGCCACCATGACCAAACTTGATTACAAACTCTAACAATATGAATTGTTTCATACAAAATGTTTAATTAACAATGTATGTTGAAGGGCTTACATATGATAAAAAATTTCATTGCTAACAGTCATTGTGTTTTCTGATATGATAAGTTGCCATTGAAGTGTCTATAAAGAAGAAAGCTCTTCAAAGCCAACAAGCGAACATCGGTGCTCTTGAATAAGTTTAGGGATGAATTTTTTAAAGTCGTAAACAAGATATTCTTGTGCCAAACTTGAGCTAGCATACTATGGGCTTGTCTGGGAGAAATTATAAGCAAGATTTTATGTCCTTTTTAACCGTTGGCGGCTCCCATTTTTGACTTTTTCCTCACATTGGTTGCACAATAACGGTCAAGAAATCAATTTTTTTGAACAAAAAATCAGAAACAAACAACCACTTATATTTTAGAGGGTATAATAGACAATTTGATACGAAATTTGACCTTTTTGCGAGAGTTATCAAGGGAGATAATTAACTTACCTCGAGGGGGATAATTAAAATTCGATTATCAATTATTATGTATACATAAATCACACTAAATTATATAGGTCGAAAATCTGAATAGTTGAATTCAGAACACCAACACATACATCCATATTTTATTTAGATACAATTTCAGATAATTAATATATAAATTTAGAATAACTAAAGTATCTCTTTTGTTACGTTTACATTCAAATTTTAATAACAAATTTATGCAATTCAAATTAAAGTTTATTACTGAAGTACTCTTTACTTATTAAAATATTACTTGTCAATGTTCACATTACAAAATTTCATGCAAACAAACTACAAAAGAGTAGTATGTACCCGAAGAAATTCAAAGCATGAGCTGCCCAAAGAGAAATCATGGAGTCCTCCATTTTTATATTTCTTGCGGAAAGTTGGATCAATTCTCACGTCAATTACATTGCGGAAATAAAGAAAAAAATTAGAAATGGAAGAAATATGTAATAATCACGTCCCATCACTATTATTGTGTCTTATAAATCTCAAATGATTTCAAAATGAGAGGAAAAAAAAAAAATAAGGGAAGGATCATCGATAAAGAAAAGAAAAGGCCAAATTCATCAAGTCATTATAGTGGCAATTAATTCATATAAAAGAAGATGACGTGTGTGAGTTTCCTTTTTATTTGCTAAAATTATAAGTTGATTATAGAAATGAGTTGTAGATAAGGAAATAACGTGTGGATCCTATGAAAGGCAAAACTAAAATTAATGTTTGACGTTAGGAAGTAACTTTTTAACAACTGAAAAGAAAATCCAAACGAAGGCTTGGGGTGATCGATGATTCGTTATAATAATCCCTATTCCTACATTTTTCTGGAATTCACAATCATAATGTAATATTTGCCTATCTCCATTACTTTTATTAGGCTATTGGAAGTGTGTGGCTTATTTTGAACAATTATGCTACTTATATTATTATACTTGACAGTAATGGTTGACAATTTGGCATTTTCAAAATTTGGGTAGTTGATTTAAAAAATAATTTTTAAAATTGATGAATATAATATCGACAAGTGTAAGTGTCAACTAATATTGTAAAATGTACATATAGTATGATTCTATTTTGAATGTCAGTAAGTTCACGTTAAAAATAATTCATATATTGGTGCTTGCATATAAAGTAAAAATGTATTTGGTATGGATTAAAATTAAATTTTTAATATATTGTGATTGAATGCTTTGAAATATGTGGTTGAAAAGTTGTGAAACTACAAAAAATGTAATTAATATTGATTATTTGACTTTGAGTTGGACTTTTTAGAATCTAATTTTAATCTGTATCAAACAAGGCATAAATAAAAAACAATACAACTCGCTTGCTCGCTCTTCTATATAAACTATATCAAAGACGACACAATCCCTCCACTGCCAACCAGCAAAAAATACCAGCAGCACCCAAAAATGTCCTCCACTGCCAACGACGTCGCCCCTACATGGACTTACGACGTTTTCTTGAGTTTCAGAGGTGAAGATACCCGTAAAGGTTTCGTCGACCACCTCTACACGACCTTACGCGAAAAGGGTATCGACACTTTCAAAGACGACACTGCACTCAAGAAAGGAAGTTCCATTTCCCTAAAACTCCAAGAAGCCATTGAAAGATCCAAAGTTGCACTCGTTATCTTCTCAAAAGACTACGCGGATTCCACTTGGTGTTTAGAAGAGATTGTTAAAATCGTTGAATGTAATCAGAAATTTGGCCAAAAGATTTATCCTGTGTTCTATTATGTGGAACCTTCTGATGTTAGGAAGCAAAACGGGAGTTACAAAAGAGCTTTTGATAAATATGAGAATGATCCTAATATGGATAAAGTGAAGATTGACAGATGGAGGAATGCATTGACGGAAGCTGCTAGTGTTTCTGGATGGGATATTGAAAAGACAGCCGACGGGTAAATTACCAACACAATAATGCTTAATTACTCTCTCTTACCAGTTTATTTTTTTATTTTTATTTTTAATAATAAGTTTCAGTCATGCCCATAATGTTTCTAGTATTCTACCATATTTTGCAACCATGGTTTTTGAATCCCATGTTTTTGTTTCATGAATTTATAAGCATTTAGCCCTGACACACATTATTTTTTTCATTCTCATTCTTCTACTCATTTTCAACCACACATCCTTCAATAAAATAATATTTTTCATCACATCAATCATCTTTCCTTCTTTTTCAACCACATATTTCTCATCACACCACTTCAAAAAAATGTATTCTCTCATTTTAATGTGCACTAAACACACTTTGAGATAAGTGAAATTATATTATATTATATTCTTGAATTTGAATTCTATTTCATTAGAAAGAAAATCAACAAGGAAAACACAAAAAAATGGCCTACCATTNCAGATTCTTTCGCAAAATACAAATTCTTGGTACCCTATTAAAAACAAGAAAAGAAACAAAGCAATCCAACGTTCAAAACTCATTTTCAACCACATATTTTTCAATAAAATAATAATTTTCATCACTTCAATAACTTTTTTCTTCTTTTTTCAACTATTCATTGTCCATCAATTTACTATTCTAGAATAAATTCTTCCAAAATAATGTGGTTCAAACACACCATTAATGTCATCGATGGCCTTACGAATTTAAGGTGAGTTTTGCCATACGATACTGAAGTGCTATGAGCAAATTTTTTTTAGCATAGAGCATTTTCTACTGATTTGCTGATAATGAAACATGATTTTTTATTTTTGCATCTGTTAAAAAACGGGTTAAATCACTGGTGGCCATCCAACTTCATACTTGGTGTCACCATGGCTACCAAATTTAATTTTTTTCCACCATGACTACTCAACTCTATATTTAGTGTCATCATGGCCACACAATTTAATTTTATTTCATCAAGTCCATTCAATTTTATATAAGGTTTCACTATGACCACCTAATTTTATATAACATTTTATCATGTCCACTCAACTTCTTTTCACTATTTTCATTAATTTTAAAAATGGTAAAACTGTAACTTTGCATTATATATATAAAAAAAATTGCAAAAAAAAATTGAAATAAAAACTTATTTTAAAAAAAGTTACTTAAACAATAAAATAAAATAAGAACTTATTATTTATTTTTTTTAAAAAAGTTACTTAGAAAAATAAAATAAAATAAAAAATGTTCTTTAAAAAAATAAAATAAAAAATTATTATAAAATAAACGTTTTAAGTTTGTTTTTTTTTTTTAAATAAGTTTTTATTTTAGTTTTTTAAAAATTGTTTTATATATATAATGCAAATTTACTGTTTTACCACTTTTAAAATTAATGAAAATGGTAAAAAGAAGTTGAGCGGCCATGGGAAAATATTGTATGAAATTTGGTGGCCATAGTGAAACGTTAGATGAAATTGGATGGCCTTGATGAAATAAAATCAATTTTGGTGGCCATGGTGATACTAAATATAAAGTTGAGAGACCATGATGAAACAAAATCAAGTTGAGTGGCTATGGTAACATCAAGTATGAAGCTGGGTGGCCACCAACGAATTTAACTCGTTCAAAAACACTTAGCTAACTTAGGATAACTCTTTAGTGTTTTTGTTTAAATATGATGATGCTGGATTATCTTTTATTTTTACAAACATCATACTCTGCTAATATTACAATAAAAGTTACATATGGAGGACTTTTGGTCCCTACAATTTGTATTTCTTCAACATTTGTTGCATCATCCTTGAGTCTTTTTATGCCAGGTTGTGGATCTGGTAATAAGGGTTGCTTTCTGCTACTATCTCCCTTGTAGAGAGTGGGGTTGTCGGGAGTCCAGATCTACAATCTCCAATTTGCACTGTTTCCTAAATATAATTTTGATACCTTACTAAATTTTTGAAGTGTCACAATTTTGGAGCACTCAAAACCCTATTAAATTGTGAGATGGTGTGTGCTGGGCTAGGGTCGGCGTGCCACTTAAACTCGCCCGTTCCTATCCAACACGACCTGCTTGGCCCAACACTCCCCTTTTTGTACCACAAATTAAAGAAATAAAGAATTCTCCTGTTTCTGAACTAAAAATGAAGACTTTTATCATTAGACTTGTTTGGCCAAGCTTAAAAGTTAATTTTACCAACTTTTACATTTCTTTTTATGATATGGACTAAATATTAAGATTTGAGATTTCATCTTAAAATGTCAACTTTATTAAGAAAAATAGTTTATACCCTTTTTATGTTGGTTTATATTTCGGTATTTAATCAATGTGAGATTTCTTTTAACTTGCTCCGATGAGATAGTGGCTCGCTTGAGGCGAGCATATTAATCTTGAAATATGTGTGCTCATTTTGAGTTTCAATCGGATTGAATTGCTCATTGGAGCATAATGCGCTCTACCTTATTAAGAGGAGTAGTCAAAATCCTTATATATATATATATCAATCTATATTTTGATATTTAATTAATGTGAGATTTATCCGTTAACAGTGAAAATACAATCCATCGTTCATTTGACCTGTAGGAAAATTGCTAAAAGTTTGGATAAAGCTTAAGTATTTTCCTCCATGATATGTGGGCAAAGTTAGAGATCTATACTAGGCACTAATAGCAGATTCAACACTATATCTCGTATAGAACACAGAAGTTAATGCTATAATGTTTGTAGTTGTTTATGTATGTATGTGATATGTAATGAAAGGGAATTAGACTATCCTATTTTCAAGCTTATCCGGCTTTATTTCGTTGCTAGTTTATAACTTGATTAGGATTCGTGATGAATTTGAGATTCTAGCTAGGATTTTATTCAGTAGTATATTTTGGTAATGTATAATACTTAACATGTTCATAGTCAGTAGTGTAAATGTGTAATATATGCAAATGAAGAAGGATACTAAATCGGCAGAATTAACAACATACACTCTTTTCATTATTTTGTGATAAAATGCATTTATAAGCTATAACTCAGGGCCACAGAGAGTCAATATGATTGAAGTTTTAACAGTGCTATGTCTATTGTAATTTTCCTTTTCCTTCTTCATGATCTTCAGGCACGAGTCAAAGGGCATCAGAAAAATTGCTCTAGATATTTTGAACAATTTGAGCCATGCAGTCTCTCGAGTTAAAGAAAGCCTGATTGGAGTAGATTCACATGTTGAGAAGGTGATGTCCCTGTTGAATCTCGAGTCTACTAAAGATGTTCGCATGATAGGTATATGGGGTATGGGTGGCATCGGAAAAACAACTATCGCCAGGGCTGTTTTTGATCAAATATATAGCAAATTTGAAGGCAGTAGCTATCTTGACAATGTAAGGGAAGTTTCCAAAACTTTAGGACTGAATTCATTAGAAGAAAAATTACTCTCAGACACTCTGATGGAGAAAAGCACAAATCTCTACAATAACACATCTATGCTATTGACAAGGTTACGTCACAAAAGGGTACTTGTTGTTCTTGATGATGTCAATGAACTTGAGCATTTAGATCGATTGGCTGGGGGGCATGATTGGTTTGGTGCCGGAAGTAGAATCATCATAACAACAAGAAACAGGCAGTTACTTTCTTCACGTGAAGTTGATGAAGTATATGAGGTCAGTGTCTTGGGGACTGATGTAGCATTGAAGCTATTTGGAAAATTTGCCTTTAAGGAAGGTTTTCCCAAAGAAAAATTTGAAAAGCTTGCACGTAAGGCAGTTAGACATGCTCGTGGTCTTCCTTTAGCTCTTAAGGTGTTGGGATCTTTTTTACACGGTCGAGATGTTGATGAATGGGAAAATGCATTGGATAGATTGGAAGAAATTCCGGAAGATGGTATCTTGGAGAAACTTAAAGTGAGTTTTGATGCACTAAATGACATGGAGAAGAAGATATTCCTGGATATTGCTTGTTTTTTTAAGGGGAAGAAGAAAGAATGTGTGATGAGAAAACTTGACAGCTTCGGTCTACGAGCTAAGATTGGAGTAAGTGATCTGATTCAAAAATCCCTTTTAACTGTAACCACTGATAACAGGCTTCAAATGCATGATTTATTACAAGAGATGGGTTGGTACATTGTGCGCCGCCCACATCCTAACGAGCCCAGGAGACACAATAGGTTGTGGTTACCTAAGGATATTTGCGATGTACTAACAAAAAAATTGGTAAGTACTGAACCTGTACTCTTTTGATATTGAAGAAGCTTTTATCAAGTTTACTAAGGTATTAGGCAAGTGATCTAATGTTGAAACTTACCTACCAACCACAATATTTGTCTATGATATATAGGGCACAGAAGAAATTGAGGGCATACATCTTGGCTTTGCAGAATTAGAGAGCTTTAAAATTAGCCCGAAAGCCTTTGAAAATATGAAAAACCTGAGGCTACTCAAAATCCACAATGCAGACATTAGGCAAATGCTAGCTTCTCTACCAAGTGACTTGCATTGGCTTGATTTGCATAAGTATCGAACGCGGACTCTGCCTCAAAGTTTTCGAGGAGAAAAGCTCGTTGGATTGAAACTGTCCCATAGCCATATTGAACACCTTGGAGGACTAGAAAAGGCACAATTGGTATGGGATGAATTTTTCTTTCTAATCTTAGTTTCAACTTTTGCGTAATGAATGCATCATTTAACATAGTCTTCTCAATTGGGCAGAATAGGTTGAAGTTCATCAATCTCAGTTACTCTAAAAAATTGGTGAGAACTCCAGATTTCAGCAAAATTCCAAATCTTGAAAGATTGGATCTCAGTAATTGCAATAGCTTGGAAGAGATTCACCAGTCCCTTGGGAATCTTGAAAAGCTCGTATACTTAAATTTGGCACACTGCAGTAGACTAAAGACACTACCAGCTTTTATCCATTTAGAACTTCTGAAAACACTTGTTCTTTGGGGCTGTGTGAAACTAGAAAAATTTCCAGAAGTGACTGGGGAAATGGAATGCTTGTCGGAGCTTCATTTGGAGGGGACTGCAATAAAAGAGCTACCCCATTCAATCATCAACATTACAGGCCTCGTTTTGATAAATCTCAGCAAGTGCAATAACCTAAAAAGTCTTCCAGACAGCATTTGTGAGTTGAAATGTTTGAATACTCTCATTCTTTCTGACTGCTTGAAGCTTGAAAAATTGCCAGAAAACCTTGGACAAGTTAAATCCTTGGAAGAACTTCTCGTTGATGGAACTGCTATTACACAACCACCGCCGTCCATTACATGTATGACGAACCTGAATGTTCTATCATTCAGTAGATGCAAACGGCCAAAATCTCGGAGCTCTCTTTTTCCAGCTGATTTGGGGTCCTCGGTCTCTTCTATATCTGGTGTGTTACCTCTGCAAAAATTAGGACTCGCTGGTAGCAACCAGACAAAATATCCTTTGCCTGCACCTAGACCATCTTTATCAGGTTTATGTTCCTTAAAAAAATTGGATCTCAGTTCCTGCGATCTACTTGAGGAACTTTCAACTGATCTTGCCAGCTTGTCCTCTTTGGAAGAGTTAGATCTGAGCGGAAATAATTTCGTAGNTGAAAAATTGCCAGAAAACCTTGGACAAGTTAAATCCTTGGAAGAACTTCTCGTCGAGGGAACCGCTATTACACAACCCCCGCCGTCCATTACATGTATGACGAACCTGAATGTTCTATCATTCAGTAGATGCAAACGGCCAAAATCTCGGAGCTCTCTTTTTCCAGCTGATTTGGGGTCCTCGGTCTCTTCTATATCTGGTGTGTTACCTCTGCAAAAATTAGGACTCGCTGGTAGCAACCAGACAAAATATCCTTTGCCTGCACCTAGACCATCTTTATCAGGTTTATGTTCCTTAAAAAAAATGGATCTCAGTTCCTGCGATCTACTAGAGGAACTTTCAACTGATCTTGCCAGCTTGTCCTCTTTGGAAGAGTTAGATCTGAGCGGAAATAATTTCGTAGCGTTTCCTGCAAAAATTTCTGAACTTCCTCGACTCAAAATCCTAAAACTGGAAAGTTGCACAAGACTTGAATCACTGCCAGATCTTCCAGAAAGTATAGCTGTACTGAATGCAGATGAGTGCCGTTCATTACAAAGCCTGGCTGATCTCTCTGAAAAGCATGCCTTCTTGTGGAAGGTCTCATTTCTCAATTGCTTCGAACTGGTCAAAAACAAGGAGAACCATAATGCTGCTGATAAGTTGCTTCACTCTCTACTTCAGGTTGGTCTCNAGTTCCTGCGATCTACTTGAGGAACTTTCAACTGATCTTGCCAGCTTGTCCTCTTTGGAAGAGTTAGATCTGAGCGGAAATAATTTCGTAGCGTTTCCTGCAAAAATTTCTGAACTTCCTCGACTCAAAATCCTAAAACTGGAAAGTTGCACAAGACTTGAATCACTGCCAGATCTTCCAGAAAGTATAGCTGTACTGAATGCAGATGAGTGCCGTTCATTACAAAGCCTGGCTGATCTCTCTGAAAAGCATGCCTTCTTGTGGAAGGTCTCATTTCTCAATTGCTTCGAACTGGTCAAAAACAAGGAGAACCATAATGCTGCTGATAAGTTGCTTCACTCTCTACTTCAGGTTGGTCTCCAGATTCTCTCCTTTTCAGTGCATGTGTTAGACTCTTACCACAGATTACTTTTAGTAATTATCTTACTAAATCAATGCTGATTCCATGTTCAGTCTTGGAGTAAACACAGGATTTTAATAAGTTTAAAATTGGATAAGTGGTTGGTGGATAGGTATCTCTGCAGTGCTCAGGGGGCAAGTTTCCACCACCTTTTTTAAAATGAAAAGATCCTCAATTACTTAGTACATTTGAACAAAAATCTATAGAAAAACTGACTAAAAGTGAACCTGTGACAATATGTAGAGATGTAAGCCTAGTTACAAGAATATATTGAACATCATAATCTATCTTTTGTATGAGGCGATGACTTCTTTAAATTTTGATAAATTCATCTGCACAATTCACTGCACATTATTTAAGCACCTTAATATCAATAATGTATTACTTGTAAAATGTAGTTATAAGAACTCTGAAAGTGTTAATTTCACTTGATTCTTGTTAGGGACAATCTACTGTCGATGGTCGATTTAGTATGCTCATTCCTGGAAGTAAGGTTCCAGAGTGGTTCGAGTACCAAAATATGGGCTGTTCGGTAACCATCCCTCTAACTTCAGATTGGCATGAGAAAGTCATTGGGATTGCAGTTTCTATCAATTTTGAGCGTCTCGTCTCAAAATCAAAAATAGGGGTCACATTCAAATTGATAAGCCGGGATCATGAAGAGTTCACTGCTAATACCACCCAAACTGCCACTAAGCTGGAAGAGAACCATGAATCTGCTCATGCGTGGATAGGCTACATATCACTCCATCTTTTCCAGCTTCTATTTCCAAAATTTCAGTCAGATGATTGGACTAAGATAGAGGGATGTCTTACAATTACTGCAATGGATGCGGCATGGATTAAGCCAAGAGGATGTGGGATTCGCCTGGTGTACAAAGAAGACGTGAAAGAGGCATCGGCGCAGGAGACTCTGCCTGGGGTTGACCAAGAATTGACCAAATCAAAGGAGGCAGAAGCCATTGCTGTACTGACATTTGGTGTCAATCAATTGAACTGGAATGTAGATCCTGTCGAGGAAGAGCAAATTCAAAGTTTGGGAGGTTCCACTGCCTTCAAGGTACAGAAGACCCTATCATTTGATTACTAGTTACCAGGAGGCTCTTTCAATATGTGGCATAGTTGTTTGCGTTACCCTTGCACTATGGGATTTGTTGGTATTTGTCCTCTTCTCAGTCCTCTGCTCTGTCTATGTTTGTTTGTCCTATTTTCTGCCAACAAAGAATATTGCATCAAAAAGACGACAGAAGTCTGATGATGTATTGTGTGCTATGTCTCTTCGTATTGTAAGACCAAAATCCTTTTGTTTGTCCTCTGCTATGTCTATGTTTGTTTGTCCTCTTTGCTGCAACAAAGAATAAACATAGTTTCTCTATTGTCTTCATGATGATGTATTGTGTGTTATGTCTCTTAGTATTGTAAGACCAAAATACTTTTAAGATATTCGGTCTCTCTTTCTATGGATTATCTGTATCCCTTTGCATAATAAACGTTATTTTTGTGAGGGTTGTGTATCTTATTGAAATCATTCTGGTTTCTCTTGTTTGTCTTATCCTTGGTATTTTAGTTAGAAGATCCGTAAAATTTTGATAGGCCTTCACAAAATTTATTATTACTATTTCATCTACAACACCGTGTTTCGCGGGTCTTGAGGTGGACTTCAAAATTTGAGCTCCTAAGTCATAGCAAACAATCTATTTTTTCATTCATAAAACATTTACGGAACTAAATTTGTTGACTTCAAATCAACAATAAAGAAACAAATAAAATGAAATATTTATATTACAATCAAATAACAATATAAAAATGATCTCAATGACCACTTAAATACAATTCATCTTGCAGTTTTTAAGGCAAAAATATCAATCAATTTTGTATAATCGAGTTGTTCAAACATTTCTTTTTCAATGGAAAAGTTGGAAAATCTATTCAATCTTTGCTATGACAGTTGATCGAAATCAAGTCTTGATCAATTTCAATTTGGAGAAACGTATTTCTGCTAATGCATTTGTAACTGATATAGTGAGCAAAATCTTATAAGCAATGCTTGCATTTGGAAAACAACTATTCATTTTCCTCAAGTAGTTTAGCACATTAGTTGCTCTTTTTGTTTCTCTAAGTCCGTACACAAATCATCACCAATAATATTTGAATGTCCTTTATGTTTCAAATATTGTTCAAAATTCTTACAAGATTTCAACAAACTGTCAACATGCATATTCTTTAATCTCTCCAAATTAAACAAAAATTAAAATGTCTCTTCATAATGTTTAAATTATTCCAAGCGAATTTGATCAATTATAAAGAGAAAATAATAACTCTAAAAGACACGCACAACCCTTTTTAGATGTCTGGATCAGCGCATCAGAAATCTAGAATGAATTACAAAAGTAGTTCAATACTCGAATGTAATAGACTAAGTCATTGAGGTAGACTTTCAAAGCAAAATTATACGTATGGAACACCTAAAAAAGCTTATCACTACAATATAAAAGAGGCAAAAACTTGGCACGCGACGTGTCGTGATTTCCCATTGTCATCATAATTCTTTTTTCTTTTTTTTCACTTCATACAACATTTGTCCATTTTCACACGCAACTATACCGACTGCCATAACAATGCTTTCTGTCCTTTCTTCGCCCCTCGTTTTCCTTTCCCAAATTTCACGCCCCACCTCTCATAGTAAAATTCTTTCCACACATGGTGTTCAGATGCAAACGTATACTAATAAGTGTTGACACAAGACAAAATGCTCAGCTCTTTTGGATCGAGGCAGTTGAGGATTTCAGATATCAATGCCACGGGAAGGTCAGTGATGGACAGGATATTATTGAGTAAACTTTCATTGACAGAAATGGCTGTTTTCACATTTAATTTCGATATGAATTTTGGATTTTCAGACTCAAAAGTAAGAGCTTTTATATTGTTAATCAATATGACTTGAGGCTTGTCAACTTCTTCTATGCGCAAATTATCTAAGCAATCTATTGAGGTATTCTTCTCGCCAATTCTTATAGTCTGCTGGCATTCAAATGCCATACAATTACTTATCTATCTAGATGAAAAAACAATTTGGTGTTGGGCGATAGTTGACAAGTACTCAAGTCAATGCGAGTGAATGGTTATGTGATAACAAGAGTATTAACCGTTCATAATAATATAATGTTGGCTCTAGAAAAAAAAAAAGTCATGATCGAACAAAGCGGACACCATGTGAAGACTTTTTTTTTGTTAAC
>CAIGRL010022573.1:0-21009 GCA_903798325.1 Fraxinus xanthoxyloides
CACTTTTCTCAATATCTTTCGTCCATAATGATGAACTCTTATAATTCAAACTCTTTAAAACCTTTATAAATATTAGATGATTTGGTACCAATGTGCATTCATACCAATTCAAACCCTT
The DNA here is from genome assembly GCA_903798325.1 of Fraxinus xanthoxyloides. Taxonomy (NCBI): domain Eukaryota; kingdom Viridiplantae; phylum Streptophyta; class Magnoliopsida; order Lamiales; family Oleaceae; genus Fraxinus; species Fraxinus xanthoxyloides. The sequence goes on from CAIGRL010022573.1 coordinate 119, forward strand.
TAAAACTTCTTTTTAATAAAATTGAGTAAACTAAGTTGGAACTCTATACCCTTTTCTAATACCCCCAAATTTAGATACCCAGATTTGGAGATATTATTATTTAACTTTCTCTTGAATCATAAATGCGAAAAATGACTTTTTTTTTTTTGACATAATAAATATCAATGAATTGCTATTTTAAAATAATTTGTGCTTAATAAAATATAGAAAAATTAAATTGAATGTTAACTTTAATTACAAAAAACGAATTCACCATTTAAATATGATAGTATTGGGTCCGAGTCACCACAAGTTGTCATCTTGAATCATCTTGTCTTCATCGTCTGAAAGTGGAGAGGGATAACGTGAAATAAGCTAACGTTCAATAAGAAAACCTCATGCATATGATATATGCTTATAATTTGCATATGAATTAATTTAAAATAAAACGTATTTCTCAATACGTATCCCATTTCTTTCAGTTCTATAAAAAAATTAATATTGACGTCTTGCACATCATCAAACCAATCAGAATGCAATTGACAATTATTAGTTGAAACTCGATCAAGTCCTACCGGTAGTACCGCAAAGCAGTCAACATTTTCATTATCATTAACATTGAGAGTGCGCCGGTTCCCCACGCTTCATTTTCTACTCACACCTTTCATGACATGGAGAAATATCTCGTAATAAAACATTCAGGTTACATATATCTTTAAAAACATTCCTTGACTCATGACATTTTAAAACTTTTTATTCTTTGAAACTTCATATATGCATTGATGTGCATGGATACATCATGAGAAACATTAATGACATAAATGTAATAATCAAATATTGAGTTCACATAATAATAAACTTAACTAATACATTTATAGATTTAATGATGTAACGCAGGCATGAAGACAAGGGGATGTATACTTTTTAGATAACAAGTACTATTAATCGCCTACGAGATCAACATGCCGGGGATCTTAAACCATTACGACTTATTTAGGAATTCAAACATGCTCAATTCTTATTTATTAATATCTATTTTGTATAGTAAGGAAAAAACATCAACACGTATAAATTTAAAGGTGTACGTAGAAGAGGAACTACATGAATTAATTGCAGTTAAGAACCTTCATGGTTGACACTTGATTTCCATTCTCACTTTCTGGTGACGCATAAATCATTAGTGCAAATGTCCTGTTGATTACTACTTGGTCCTAGGAATTAAGGTAAACACAAATGCTAATATACCAATTTCTATAGATATAAGGTTGAACCATTTATAATTCCTAAGTGTAGCATTCATGCTGCACAAATGATTTAAGTCCCATTTTAGAAACAATTTTGCACGAGAAAAGTCAAAGAGACAGTTTTATTAACTAGTGATTACATTTTATTAGCACATAACTTATGACAATTACTTATTTATAAGAATCCAATTCCACTCCATTTAACCCACTAATTAACAGCATATATATTGACATCGTTGAAGTGCATTAATAACTATGACATAATTATTCATTTATCTTAAATAGGATAAATTATCACATAGAAATACATATGATAAAATAGATTCATAAAAAGGTGTCAAACCAATAATTAAAATTCGTAATTTAATATAACATGACTTCACTAATAGCAATCAAGAGAATGAAGCACAGTGCTCGGATTTCATCTGTAATTCTTGGTTTTAAAAAATGAAGGAACACACACACACACACACTTAAACACGTTTTTTTGTGTGTTTATGCAATTTTAAATATGTGGACAATATTTCATCTGATTCAGTCGAATGTAGTAGTCCATTATGACATGGAACATATATACAATCTGCAAAGTAAGATATAAATTCTAATACCTTATCATGATGCGCATGACCCAATTCTAGAAGATGAATGATTTTATTTCTTTTAAAATTTGACATTGTTTTTGGACGTGCATAGGTATATGTAAATATGTGTACAAATAGGAAACTTCTGACTACCGACCTAGTGGCATCTATTTTGTGCAAAATGTGACTTAGTAAAGTAAAAACCCTCAATTGTCTTTAATTAACTTAATTAATTCTTTAATTGAGTTAATGTCAAAAACATTATTTGAATATTATATATATTAAAAGGTGTAAAACTTACTTTATAAGAAGAGAAAATCTTCTAATACAATGTCTAGGTTCAATTCAAGGTAAGCTTGAATAATAAGCATAAATGAATATATCATAAGATCAAATTTCTATTTTTTTTTTTATAATTGTATGCCTATTAAATTTATTTTTACTTAGCACATTAATTGACTAGGACGACCATGGTATATACCACTGCAAAAATATAGTCTTGGAATATAATTATATTAATAAATAGTAATTGTAACATTAACGAAATTAATCGAGATAAAGATGATAGTCACATTAAAAAAATAGGCGGTGTCACACTTTTACATGGTGTAGTTATGAGACCCTACCGTTCAAATAATTTTTGGATTTGACATCAAATCATCCAGACGTTAAAACTACATGCAATTTTTACATGATTTACAATTAGATGACAAAAAAGTGTAGACTATGAGCATTTAAGTCCAATTCAACTAAATGCTGTATGCAATTTTTACATTTAGACTGACATTTTTTGTCTCGTGGAATCCAAATTTACATATTCAAATTGGTAGGAAATCCAAACCTAACTTTTGAAGGTTTATGACTCATAAATGCACTACTTGAAACGTAAGCACAACCCTAGTCTATCCAATAAAATTTTAGTGCATGCTACTAATAAGATTGGGGATGCATATACTATTTCTTGAAAATTAGGGATCAAGGTGAAATATGCATCGAATATTGGGGACTCCAGATGTTATTTTCCCTTATTCGTACGAAGAATTTGTTAAAGAGCATAACCAAACCATATACTTGGTTAAATAATATCCTTCATATGTTTTTTGGTCAAATGACCTCTAATTTATAAAACAAAATAAATAAACAATGTCAAATGTCATAAATATTGTCACCATTGGAAAAGACATTTACACCCTTATGAATTCAATTAAATTCTCCAATTTAATTTTAGACCCCCTAAATTACAATCGCCTCGTTTTCTTCTCTTCAGCTAATGTGATTTATACCCTAAATTCATGTTCTTAATTATTTTCTTCACTTATTTAGGGTATCTTTTGGACATTTGAACTAAGAGTTTCATTACCATATTATCTATATTGAAATCAATTACATTTAAACTAAGATTTGATTACCATGTTATCTATATTGAAATTTCAATTACATTTGAAGAAAGAAGAAAGAAGAAATGTGTTTCGGAAATCTGGTGTACACTGTACTTTTATTATTAAATATAGTACGGGATGATATTTTAGTTATTGTTTACGTATTTAATATATTTTGTGGTGTCTGCAACTATTGAATGATAATAGCATTCCAATAGTTACCAACTGACCTCCTTTTTTGATGGCACACATTATAACTATTGAAAAACTAGAATGATGATTTATGTTCAATCTATCGACTATAACATTTTGGAAATTATTGAATATGATTCCTATGTTCCTACAAAGATTATCAAAATTGACGGTAAACCGGATCAATGTATTCCCAAGTCAAGGGATGAATACGATGAAAAAGATATGAAAAAATTGTCATAAATGTTAAGGCCAAGAATTTGCTCTATTGTGCACTAGATAGAAATGAAAATGAATTCAATAGAATTAGCACATTTGATTCGACTCATGAAATTTGGCATGCTCTAGAAGTCATTCATATTGAAATACAACACGGCCAAGATCACTCCGTGAACTAGAATAAGTGTATAATAATGGGTACTTTTTTGGTCAATCTCGATATCACATGTCTCACATTTCAATTCATAAAAAATCGTTGAATTCCACACATATCATATTGAAAGAACATTTCCATATTAATCATGTAATTGAACAAACATTTCGCATAATAGCATAAAATTTATAGTAGTATAATTAACTTATCAGTACTTGGAGAATATTTAAGTTTTTCTACCCATAAACTATTTACGGGGTGATTAATTTGGCTGGTAAGATGTCTCGATCTCTTTGCTACCTCCTGATATAATAATAAATTTATTCGGGGTCAAAACTTAATTCACAATTTTAATAATAATAATAATAATAATAATAGGATAACCACTTCACTTCTCTTTAACAATTTACCCACCAATCACCACATATATCAAATTCATTACTTATTCACCTTATACACATATACAACCCTCATACATAATTTAATCACATACCTAAACTTTCATATTTATCATTTAGTTTCATTTACAAGCTGAAAATACTAAGGTTTGACAAAAATAGCACTGAGATTCCAAAATATTGAAATCTGGCACTAGTTTATGTATATAGAAAACATTTTCCTAAACCTTTGACAAAAACGATACTTTATGGGCAGAATTTTAAAAATAGCACTTATGCATTAATTTTGCACAAAAAATGATTTAAAATACTAAAATCCAACCTCAAATCCATATTTCATTCTAATACATCATAATCAAATGTTTCATAACATATAAACACAAGGAAATCAAAGAATAAGTGTCAATTTAATAAACCCATCTTCAAGTTTTACGTTCTTCAACACCAATCTTCCAATATGCATTTCTATATTCTTGTTTAATATCTAAAATATATTTCAATAAACCATATTTCTTGTTAAATTTCGAATTTAGGGAAAGTTTCCATGAACCCTAAAATCTCATATTATTTTTCAATAAATAAAATTTATGCTTACTTCTAAGAATTTATAAGAAATTGAACCTTCCTTCCTTCCTCTTCTTCTTCTTTTTTCTTTCTTTTTCTTTTCTTCTCTACGGTTTGGTCTCTGTTAATTGCTTCTCTCCAAAGAAATGTGTGAAATGGATTGATACTACCAAGTTAAATGGATAACTATGGGAAATTGCAAAGTCAGGTTCCCAATCTTCTAACCATACCCTATTTAGTCTGTAATCTAACTCCCTAGTTTTATTTATATATTATCTCTAGCCCTTCAAGTATTAGTAATTACCAATTAGACCCCATAAATTTTTTTTATTCAACTTAATCCTTATTTGACTTTGAGCATAAATGGATGAGGTGTAACATCATCGAACCATGAATTCATCTCCCCAACTCCTCGTGACGATGCGAAGTGCATCTCTAAATCGCCCAATGCGAACTTTGCGATGTGTGCGGGCTGAGGCTGGCACCACTCTAGTAGTGGCTACTTTGCTAGCCTTTGGCTAGCCAAAGTTATCCAAATTGTAGGTCACTTATTAAATTATAGCTTGTCCACACATCCAAATGTCAAAATAAGGATCAAAAGAATTATAAAGCTCCATGGGTTAACCTCTTCAAAGATAATAGGAGCATCGATGAAGGGCTTAAACTTCGAGCTATCAAAACCAGCGGGCGAGCTTGTTTTGGGGGGAGGGAGACATGGATAACGTCGATTAAGTGTGGGGATACTGCCTCATGGGCTATTTTGCCGGTCATTTTGCAGGTAAGGCAGCCTTACTTCAGGTATGTGACACTTGGAAGGTGGAATATCAATACTTTGTGCATGCCAGCGACCGGCTTATTTTCTAGTTCAAAAACGAGGCATCAAGGGCTAGCGTACTACACCGGGGACCTTACTTCATCTTTGGGAGTGGACTTATGCTCAAAACTATGCGTTGTTGTTTTGAATTTGATGATAGTGAGATTAGCACCTTACCAGTTTGGAACAAGGTACCCATGTTGCCATTGGATTTGTGGAACTCGAATCCTTAAGTAAGATTACATCCAAAGTGGGGAAGCCCATCTTGATCGATAAACTCATGTTAACCAAAGAGAGACTTTTGTATGCAAGAGTTTTAGTGGAGGTTGATATATCGAAGGAGCTAGTGCATATGATCCATATGAAATTGCCAATCGGGAAGTCTCAAAACCAAGAGGTTGTTTACGAACATATACCAGGGTTTTGTGCTACATGTAAAATGTTTAGACATTCGACAGTCGGATGCAACGTTAACAATGATCCTTCGACTAGTAAAGAGGCTGCCCAAAGCATAACTACGGAGACCAATGACAAAGCACATACCATTAATGCTGAAAATCAGCTGAACTTGGCTAATACACAGGCCACTACTACCGCAATTTAGCAGAATCTGGATGTTAATATAATAGTTGAAGGTAGGGAGAATAGTGAAGGACAACAACAAAATCAAGAGGACGACGTGGAAAATCTGTTCGCGGTAGTCAGCTGAAATAAGAAACGAAATAGTAACCAAATTGGGACAAACAACGGAAGGCAGAAAATGGCGGATGTAATCAATAAAGTCAATATGAAAGATGCTTCAAATGAGAAGCTTAATGACAAATTGGAGGATTTAACAATTGTAGCTATTAGGAAGGATATGAAGGTTGCATTTTGGAATATCACGGGGTTCAATATGCCCCTGAAACAAAACAGGGTACATCACTTCATAAAGCATCAAAGTATTGATATTTTTGGAGTTTTGGAAATGAAAGTTAACCAAGCAAAGATAGCGCGAATCATGGGGAATAAATTTGGTGGATGGAGGCAAGCGAATAATCTTCTCCCGCATTCGGCTGGCAGAATCTTGGTCCTATAGAATCAGTCAAAAGTGAATCTTCAAGTTTTGGAAACAAAACCTCAAGTGATGCATTGCTACATTACTTGCAAGGTAACATCCATATCATCTTGTATTAGCTTTGTTTATGCATTTCATTCTATTGTTACCCGAAGACCCCTTTGGAGTAATTTTATTAGAGTTTGGTTCAACTTGCTGGAGTCCTTGGTTGATCTTGGGAGATTTTAACAATGTCATAAGATATGATGAAAAATGTAATGGAGTGGAAGTGACCCCGTATGATATCAAAGATTTTGCGGATTGATGCTTGAATGCGGGTTGGATTTAAGGTCACTTGGATGTTTTTATACAAGGAAGCATAATTTCGGTGTAGAGTAAGATTGATGGGGCTATGGTAAATGAAGCATGGTTACAAGCGGGTTTTCATGCCTTAGCAGATTTTCAACCGGCAGGGTGCCTTTCGGATCACTCACCTTGTATTGTGTCTCTCTTTCAACATGATGGGCCAAAAGGCAAACATTTCAAATTCTTTAATATGTGGACAGATCATGCTGATTTTAAAAATTAGGTTGCTACAAATTGGAACCAACAGATTCAAGGTACAAAACAGTTTATTCTTTGCAAGAAATTACAAAGGTTGAAGGGAATTTGAATCCACACAATCAAAAGGAATTTACACACATCTCAGCCAGAGTGGACAGGTTAAAAATGGAACTTAAAGCAACTCAATTGGAGCTGCAAGATCAGCGAAACAACTTGGAATTGCAAAGAAATGTTGCACGGTTACGAAAGGAAACGATGGATATTTGTAAAGCGGAAAGAAGCTTCTACTATCAACGAGCAAAATGTGATTATGCGAAGAAAAGTGACAAATGCACAAAGTTTTTTCACTTAATGGTGAGGAGGAATGCGAAACGGAATTTCATTGTGGCGGTTATGAAGGAAGATGGTAGCCTCACGAATTGACAAGAAGAAATGGCTAGTGAATTTGTTGGTTTTTATCATTAATTGTTGGGCACCGATGTCACTTGTGAACATATTGATCCTATCACATTTATGGAGGGGCCGCTACTCTCTTTGGACCAAGCTAATGCTCTTGATATAGATATCTCTACACAAGAAATTAAGGCTGCCTTGTTCGATATTGGCGATGATAAATCACCGGGATCGGACGGACATAACTCATGCTTCTTTAAAAAGGCTCGGGACATGATATGAGGCCATTTTATATAAGCTATTTCAGACTTTTTCGAGTCATGTTCACTCATTAAACAAATAAATCACAACGTTATTGCCTTGATCCCTAAAGGCAGCCACACTTCAACAGTTGGCGACTTTAGACCCATTTCATGTTGTAATGTTGTATATAAGGCCATCAGTAAAATCTTGTCTAACAGATTGGCGCCTATTCTTGGTTCTATAATTGATCATTCACAATCCGCATTTGTGAAGGGAAGGAGTTTGATAGAAAATGTTCACCTTGCACAGGAATTGTTAAGGCAATACAATAGGAAAGAACATCACCTAGATTGGAGCTTTCTTAATTCAATTTTAGAAGGATAGGGTTTTTCGGCGAGATTCATTCAGTAGGTGATGGCATGTATTTCTACACCCTCTTATTGCTCTTAATGGAAGCTTATATGGCTTCATTAAAGGTAAAAGCGGGTTAAGACAAGGTGATCCCTTATCGCCATTTTTATTTGTGATTTGCCTTGAAAACTTGCCATGATCGTTGAAGAGAGCCACTAGCAATAGTGAATTCAAATCATCCAAAGTGTGGGCCCTAGAATATCACACATTTGACTTTCACAGGTGATTTGATGCTATTCTCCAAGGGTGATGTTATTTCAGTGTGCATATTGATGCATTGCTTGTCCAAGTTCAATAATCACTCGGGATTAACGGTTAACGTGAATAAATTCAATCTATATATAACAAGCATTCAAGGGGAAAATTTGGAGGTAATTCAGGATGTTGTGGGGATGCCTAAGGGGACCATGCCGTTTAGATATTTGAGATACCACTTGCGGCCGAAAAATTGAAAGTTAATCATTTTGTACCATTTCTGGATAAGATTACGAAATAATTAATACATGGACACATATTTCATTGTCGTACGCCCGAAGGGTTGAACTGGTGAGAGTTGTCTTATAAGGAGTGGAATGTTTTTGGTTATCTATATTTCCAATTCCGACTGCGTTTACATTGAAAATTACACGGCTTTGTAGGAACTTCCTTTGGAATTCCAAAAAGCCACTAGTTGCTTGGGCGAATGTGTGTCTTCCCAAAAGTGAATGAGGTTTGGGATTTCGAGGCATCAAGAGTTGGAAAAATGCATTGCTTGCAAAATCTCTTTGGAACATACATAATAAGGACACTCTTTGGGGTCCGTTGGGTTAATCATGTGTACTTACGAGGGGCTTCAATTTAGGAATGGACACTTGACAAAGATGAATTTTCATTGCTTAAGAAATTACTGACCATTCGAGACCTATTCATCCAAAATGAGGGAAGCAAGCAGGCTACCATCCAGCTATTGGCGAAATGGAAGAGTGGGGACAACCTTAAAATACCACAATTTTATGATTATTTTTTGCCGAAGAGATCCACAAAAACTTGGGGCAGCTGATGTGTGGAAGGGATTCATCACACCGAAACACTCTTTTATCCTTTGGTTGAGTGCCTAATCAAAGCTACTTACCAAGGATAAATTACAACACATGGAGATTGACAGAAACTGCATCTTTTGTGGGCAAATGGAGGAACCCAACCAGCACTTGTTTTTCGCTAGTTCAGTGCGTCATTGTGGGGATAGATCTAAAAGTGGATGGGTATTGCACGCTCAATGTCTACGTTAGCAAGCTCATTAAAGTGGATTAAAAAGTAGGTCGAGGGACTTATTGGCAAAGTAAGCCAAGAGAATCGCACTAGCTAGCACCCTCTACAACATTGGATGGCTAGAAATGAACAAATATTTGAAGATCTTAGGCTATGCTCGGATAGTATTGTGAGACGAATCAAAACACATGTATACAAAGTTATGTTTACATTGTATCCTAATGTTTTGATCCATTTTGAGTCTCTAGCTTTGGATCTAAAGATCGTGTCATTGGTACATCTTATCATTTAGTCGGGATTTTTGTAAGCCCGGGTATGCCCGGTGTACATGAGTTTTGATATGTATAATTATATATTTACTAATAAAAAAAAGGATTTTTTTTTTCGATGTGGATTTCTAACCATACATAAGACACATAAAATGGGTTTATCAACTTATTGGCCTGTATTGGAGATTTTTTCAATTTACCCAAATTAATTGCAATGGTCAACATCATTAAATATCATATTTAATGATTTAACCCAATTAAATTCAATTAATTCCAACAAAATAAATAGTTCACTTTATCTTGTGAAGGGATTTTATGAATGGAAAAATTTAAGTGATGTGTGTATAAATATGCTAGATTACTGCACAATGAGGATCTGAGTGCTACGTTCACAGAATCTAAAAGAAACCAAAAACAGAAAAAAACAACATAATTATGAAAATAGAAAAAAAAAAAATGTTTTTATGATGGAAATGCCGTAAGATCACTATACTGTTTTTGCAGTGCTGGACTGACACACGAAAAAATTGATGGTCTCTGCTTCTTCAGTTTTACTCCAAACAAGAAGGATCTTAAAGGGATCCTAGATCGATTTCTATGTTGTATGTTATTTGCAGAAATCCCAAGTTCCTGATCCAGTTGTGATAGTGTCCTTTGAATCTCACCTTGAAGTTTTCTTACACGTTCAAGACCTGCTTGCAGTTGATATGCAAGTTTATTGTTCTCTTGTTTCATGTTCAGAATCTCACCTTGAAACTTTGCAGCCTGATAATTACTGAGCTCAGTCACTTTAACTGTGGGGCCTGAATTTGTCATTTCTTTTATTTCTTCCAGTAAATTTAACAGAGACGATAATCTGGTTTGCAGGTCATCCTTCAGCATTGCATTATGCTCTAACCACAAAGTAAGCTCGGTTTGTATCTGTCGCAGGTGCCTGTAAATGGGACGGATATCTGAGAGTTGGTTTTTTGAAGCTCCATCTTGCTTCTTTTCCTTCAGTTTGGCCACCTCAGCCTGTAAATCGTCTACTGAAGTTTGAAATTGTTTTATTTGGTAAAATGAGGTACTAAACCTGAGCCAAAATTCTATGTTTTCCTCTTGTAGATCATCAATGTCCATGCGTATCTTTTCTTCTAAAGTGGAAAAATTTTGAGGTTCTTCTACACACATAATATTGATATCTTCTTCATTTTCCTCCACAAGAGACGCGCTCATCGGTTCTGCTATATTTGATGCTTCAGTTCCATCAAATATTGGTTTATCTGAATTATCTGGAACTGCCTTATGATCTACAATCTGAGGGACAGATTCATTCGTGTATACTGATGTATTCTGCGTCTCATCATTGTTTGTTAGAAAGTTTAGTTTCCTCAGTAAAGATTGAATCTCTTCATCCTTCAAGGAATTAGCATTTCTCAGAACTTTTACCTGTACTGCTGACTGAAAAAGGCTAGCTCGTTTTTTCTTCTCTACTTCATTGAGTTTTCTCTTTACGTCCTTGTAATTCCTAAGCATTGTAGTGTATTCTTGCAGTAGAATCTTCTCTCTGTCATCTAATTCATTCAAAAATAGTGCTTTCCAATTTGGCTCGTCTTGGTCTTGTGTAGCAAGTTCATTTTGCTCCAAATTGGTATTGTTCTGGAACAAATCTTGCTTTTTCGCTGTTGATAAGTAACAGGTTATTGTTGCCTGTTAATTAAAAATTTTACAACTTCGGCAAAGAAAAAAGTACCTTCATCTGGAAGAATATCCTTCTTCAGCTCCTTTTGCAAGTCCAAATTTCTTGAGACTTGATATTTCTTGTCTGCGTCTATCATTTTCCCATGTTTTATATTGTCGCATTCATCTGACATTTCTGAAGTGGAATCCATGAAATCTCCCTCTTGGCCTTTCGGTGAATGGTCACATATGTTTTTCGGAATATCTTTGTTGCCTTGAGTTTTCAGATCTTCAGGAAGAGAAGCTAGTCTATCATATTGTTTCTTGCACTGTATCATTGAACTCTCACCAACACTTCTTTTCGTAAAGCAATTCAGAGCATTACCATTATTTGCTGGGTCATTTAACAGAACATCCCCATACGTCCCTTGCTCTTCCCAAAGAACATCTTTATTCTTCCCTTGCTGTTGCATCATCATATTTTTTGGGGTCATTAAATCATGGTCAGGAGCAGTGATATCTTCATTGAACCCATGTTGGGGATTGTTGTCTGAATCGAGCAGTACTTGATCTGTTTCTTCACCTCTGAAAGAATTAATGTCATCCCAAAATGCCACTCTCTTTCCTTCACCTTCTTCTATCCTTATATCTTTAGGGACCATCGAATCCGTAGCAGGATCGATCAGACTGTTGGTTGGTTTGGCCCCATATACTGAATTACTAACTTGGGAATCAAGGTGCTGTTTGCAATGGTCGGAGGACATACTGTTTCTAGAAATGCAGTTGTCCACAAAACAGTCTTGCGTGACTTCTTGCGATAATTTTATGTCTTCTAAAACTACCGAAGCACTAGCAGGGGTTGTCCTCGTTTCTTCTTTTGATAGTTCTATCTCTCGGTTAAGATTTGAAAAAGCTCGTACTTGGTCAACCACTGAAATAAAATCAGATATGTGATTCCTTGAAGCGGTTTGGACAAAAAAAATTTGCTCTTCTTTGGATAAATCACTTTTCTTGTTTCTTTCCACATTGACATCGGTGAATATTCCCGGGACATTGCATTCTTCATCGGGCTTTACATTTAGTAATTTCTCCGAGAGTTCCTCGTAACTGCACCCTGCTTCAATAAAATTATTTTGGAGGTTGTTGTTTTGGTCTTCAACTGATTGTATGAGACGCTGAACTTTATGCAATTCTTCTTCCAGTTCTCTGACCTTGTGGCTCACGTCGTTTGGACCTTGAATCAAACTTTCGTTTTCTTCTTCTATGCTTTGAATATGGACCTGAAGCTCATTTATCTCCGACTTTAGTCTCTTAACGTGTGCAGCCTGGGAAGATACAGCATTTTCTAGGTTTATAACCTTTTCTACGAAGTCATCAACCTTGTTTTCCAGTTCATGCATTGTTGTTAGAGGTGCGCCAGGCAACATTTCTTCTTTTATGCTTTTCACTTGTAATTGTTCTAAGTTCTTCGACTTCACTTTTGGCCTCATCGCCATGTATTCTTCAGAGAGTACCTGTTTGCTAATAAACTTCTCTTTGAGAGTATCAAGTTTTTTGCGGGTTTCTTCAATCGTAAGGTACTCTTCTGCGACCTCTTCAGTTGATTGATGTTGTTTTTCTTGTAACCGCGCTAAGGTCTGTTGGCAGGATTTCAGAGCTGTGTCGATCATCAAAGTTTGAGCTTCATCATCTTCGATTACTGTTCCAATGCCAAACTCATCTTGTAAGTTGCTAACTTTGGCTTGCATTTCATTTGCCTGATTTTCAATGTCCCAATACTTTGCTAGACCCCTTTTATAAGAGCTCTTGATAAACTCTTTTTCCGTTTGCAGGGCCAAAATTTCCTTTTGAAGCTTATCGATTTCACCTATTGCTTCAGATTTGCTCAATCTCGAAATTGGAGTTAGGTTAGCATTACTTTCATTTATCTTGATTAAGCCCTTGTTTGACATTAATCTCGATGGCCCTTTAGAATTCTTCTTTCGAAAAGTGGGTTTTTGGATACTCAACTCTGGTGCGGCCGGCAAATTCTTGTTGAATGATTCAACTTTAGGAACAAGGTTATCTCCTTCATCATCGTCCATTTCTAAATGAATCCTTTCAGGGTAAATCGTGGCCATTGTTCGATTAGAACTCTGCAGCTCTCTCGATAAATGATCGTATCGTTCGGCTAATGCTCTATAACCCCGAAAAGAATCTTCAACAAAATTGACAATCTCTGGCCTTTTTCTGTAATACATTTCTGCCCTCTGTCTAAATGTGTCCCCATCCTCCTGAATTATTTTGAGTATATACTCAACTTTCTCCTCCATATCTGTAACCAAAAAATTTTCAGTCAATAATAGAAATGCAGGCATGTATTGTACATTTTCAGTGGCAAATAATATCAATTCCCCATAGATCATTCGACCATATCTTCTAGATTGTATTAAAATGTTATCATCTCGACCAACCTTACTGATTTAATAATTATAAAAGGGAATGCTTGCTGCGGCCCTCAATTTGGTATAATGTATGGATTTTGAGTAAGCAAAATAATCCTAATATCATTCTTTGCCTGATTTACATAAAATTTAATAGTTCAATAAAGAGGAGATGTCTGCTGTTAAAATGATTCACCTTGTAGATTTTGGTCGAGCCATTTAGACTGTTTAGTTCTGATGTGACTGGCCCACCACCATGAATATGCATTTTTTGCTGCTTTATGCAACATCCTCCTCCTCTTTCCAGATCTCTGACACCATTTACAGATTTTAACACATTTTCTGTTGATTAAGATGAATGGAGGCAGTTTCTGAACATTTATTTTATTATTGGTCTGAAAATGATATGCTTCTTAATGTTTTGGATCCTTGAATGTAGGGACCTATTAACTAACTGTCTCTTGTAGCACCACTTTTTTCTCATTACAAATATTTCATTTCATTGTGGGTAACTTTCACCGAAATCTTGATTCCACTTACTCAACTTCAATCTAATAACAATTGGGTCATCAAACTTCAATTTATCTTAAATTTCACCATTCTTTTATAGAACAATGCTATAGGTATGTACACTTGGCAGATTATCATTGAAAGATGATAAAAACACAAAAACAGAAAGAAAGAAAAAGAAATGCAGCCATAAATGTGTGCTGCCAAAGCAACACTAACACAATTTTTGTACTTGCAGAATAATTCGCTTTTATATGTCGTCTCCCAAATGGATGAAAATTGCTTAAACGACAGTCATGATACAACAAACTTTCCAAGTAATCGTTGTATGTGTCATTTAATTACCCTTGAGCATATATTCTTATAGATTCGTTAGAGCAATTGGCTCCATTTGCAGGGAGTTTCAGTATAGTAAGTGAGTACAATAGGAATAAATCAATGTTATTTTATGGAAGTCCAACTATTTGACTCGAGAATAGCTAGTCAAGTCGTAACTCATAAGCATAGCCTGAGTGCTACATAGCGATTATTTTCGTTAGTTTCGGAGACAGGTGGCAGAATATGAATTTGGAAATGAAATTGAAGTTTAATAACCCAACTGAGATACATTTAAATTTAGTTACCCAAATGAGATTTTGTTTACAGTTAGTGACTGCAGATTTTTCTCGGCAAAAGGCACGACAATTGCAGTTTTCTATCTATTCTTCAACTTTTAATACTTTGCATGTGACTCCTTACCTTATAGTGGATATTATTGCATTTGTGAGCTCATATACCTAACTTTCGATAACAAACACAAAATTCTATTTATCATGTATTCTTCAACTTTTAATTATTTGCATGTAACTCCTCCAACTTATATTGTATTGAATATTTTGAATATTGTCTACATTCATTTCTTTTCGAGTTTTCGTTCAATTTTTTTTAAAAAAAAATATCTTTGTCCACGGATTAAATTTTTTATTTTGTTCTGAAATACGTCACTGCATGTGACTCTAAATTCCAAGGGGTTTTTTTTTTCGTCTGTTTTGGTCTTTTGGCCAATGTAGTAAGGTCTTATCATATTTTTTCCCTTTGTTTTATGGTATATAGCTGTTTAGACTCCATTATTCTCAAAATGCATTTTTCTCTTTTTTATTTTTTAACAATACATTTTTAAAATAGTATTCCGCGTAAACCTAAATTTGTTTTCTTATTTTTATTCACGCATTCTCTTAAAAGTCATTATTCCAAAATTCATTTTACTTCAAAATATATATTTTAATGGAGATCAAACAAGGGCATTGTTGGAATTTGGGTGTGACCCAAATTCTTTGTTTGAAGTATTGAAGAATTCTAATTGAAGTGCACGTTAAGAAGAATTTAATTTGGAATATTATTGGAATCTTATGTCAAGTTGAGATTCTATTTAGGAAGCCTAGCGGGAGTTGGAAATTTTGCATTGGACATGAAGAAGAGTTTAGGATAGAGAAAACAATTTGAAAAAAATAAAATCCGGGCAAAACACTCGGTGCCCACCTGACCTGTTTCGAGTTTTCCGCTTTTTTCTCTCCGTTTTCGTTTTGGACTCCATTTTTTGGCATCCTACTTCATCAACAACTCTACTAGGAGGGTTTGGACGTCTCCCCTACATATTCTTTATAAATATTAGGCTCTTCTATACAATTTTATAAGTGCGAAAAAATAGATTATTAGAATTATAGGATCCATTGTGATTTTCTCTCTTCTCCATTATTCTTGAGTCAATAAAATCTCTTAATTCTCCTACCATATTTCTTGTCTTTATTATTCTTTTACTTTATTTAATATTTCATTATTTGTCATATAATTTCAACAATTCATTCCGATGGGTGGTTTCATCATGTGGTATTCAAACGATACATAACTCTTGTATTTTCAACATTGCTAACAATGATCCGAGCATATTAATATTTCTTCTAATAACAGATATTTTGGTTGTTTCACAACAAATGGTATCAGAGTTTAGGTTCAGCAGTTCTGCAAGAGCGTAAAGTTTCATTTGTTCGAGATTTTTGTTCATAATGGCTTCCATAAAGTATGATATTCCGCTTTTGGATTGAAACACTAGATTTTAGCTAGGCGGGTTAAGATGCATGCAGTACTCATACAGTTGGATTTGGATGATGCGTTGTTAGGAATTGACAAGATGCCCGCAACTTTGACCGTGGAGTAAAAATTACGGAAGGATAAGAAGACAATTTCTCACATTCATTTTCATCTATCAAATACTATTACATTTTGAAGGAGGTTTCAATAGCTGCTCTATGGTTGAAGTTAGGTAAGTTAAATCTCAAGCAGTGTTTATACTATCATCGAATGACAGACAGATGATCATTAGAAGATCATCTGACTATATTTAAAGAAATCGTCGCTAATTTGAAAACTTTGAAAGTAGAGTATGATGAAGAAGTTTTGGCCTTGATCCTATTATGTTCGTTGCCCGCTTTGTTTTCTTTATTTAGAGACATGATCTTGTATAGTCATGATACTCTCACCATAGATGAGGTGAATGATGCTTTGTATTCAAAATAGAAGACGAAGTATCTGGTTTCTAAGGCCATATATGGAGAAGGCTTGGTTGCTCATGGCGGTTCTGAAAAGGCTGATCGAAGTTTAAGTTGAGTAATCAAATTTGTAACTATTGCAAGAAGAAGGGGTACATAAAGAGGATTGCTACAAATCGTAGAATAAAGAAAGGTTGGTTGCAAGTCGTATGGGAAGCAATCAGAGATTTCTGGTGAATCATACCTAGTAGAGAACATTGTACGTGAGGGAGATTTCTTGACTATTCTTAACATCGAGTTTAAATCAGGAGAGGATTAGATTATTGATTCAGCGTGTGTCTTTCATATGTATCCTTATAAGAACTTTCTTATTACGTAGGTGTTTGATGGAAATTAAAATTAGATTTTTAGTAGATTGTGATAGAAGTTTTTGAAATGTGTGGTTTAAATGTTGTGGGCCCCACGAAAAATGTGGTTAATATTGATTGTTTGATTTTGACTTAAATTAAAATCTGATTTTAATCCAAAACAAACGGAGCTTACATATGAAACAGTTTTCAAATGTGTCGTGGTTATGAGAAACAACGTATATTGTTGGGTTGCTGGAATTAGTAAGGTCAGAACGAAGCTATTAGATGAGACAATTAGAACACTTGGCCGGTTCAACATGTTTCAAAATTTAAAAAAAAATCTCATCTCGTTGTCTTCCTTGATTCGAAGAGTTATGAGTTCTTTAGTAAAGGTGGAGTTCTGAAGGTTTATATGGGTGTCCGGTTGTATTGGAGGGACAATGATGAGAACCCCGCAGCAACGGTGACTACGAAACCCACAATTAAATTGATGCGGAACCCAAGACGCCAATTAATTAGGTTTTGGACTTGAACCCAACGAAGTGAATCAAAAAACCAACGAGAACGATGTTACGTTAAACTCATTGACTACACAATGAAGAACCCAACAATCCGGTTGTTTGAACGCCACAAGATTGAGATCTTGATAAGTTCGATAGTTGTTCAATTGAAGAATAAGGAAAGCTTAAAGCCTCTTGATTAATAATTTGTCAAAAGTCCTCATACAATGAATGTTTTGGTATTTATACCAAACCCTAGAAATTAAGAAGAATAATTGCAAAACTTCATAATTAAGGTAAGAGATTGACTAAACATAGAATTCCATCAAATATGGAAATTCGCGGAAAAAGTCAATTTTTGTCAAAATGTTCTTCCTTGCGATCGCAAGGAAGAACTCCATGTGATCGCATGGGGTTTTGAACTGGGGCACTTTAGTCCTTGTTAAGGTCTGGGCGACCGCATGGAGGTTTCTCCTTGCAGTCGCATGGGCCATCATGCGAGCCTTTGTCTTCAATTGCTTCTAACACGTTGAACCAAGTGGCTTCCAGCCTCGGTCCCAACACGGGACTTGCTCCATTGTTCANCCAAACCCTAGAAATTAAGAAGAATAATTGCAAAACTTCATAATTAAGGTAAGAGATTGACTAAACATAGAATTCCATCAAATATGGAAATTCGCGGAAAAAGTCAATTTTTGTCAAAATGTTCTTCCTTGCGATCGCAAGGAAGAACTCCATGTGATCGCATGGGGTTTTGAACTGGGGCACTTTAGTCCTTGTTAAGGTCTGGGCGACCGCATGGAGGTTTCTCCTTGCAGTCGCATGGGCCATCATGCGAGCCTTTGTCTTCAATTGCTTCTAACACGTTGAACCAAGTGGCTTCCAGCCTCGGTCCCAACACGGGACTTGCTCCATTGTTCATCAGGATCGCCTTATCGTCAACTATAGCTTGAACCAACAATGTCATTGTTTCTTGCACTCATTTTGCCCTTGATCGAGTCATCGGTCCTTCGCCACTGTCAATGGATCTTTTCCCGAGCTTGTCATTGTTCTAATGGCACCCTGGATCCTATCAGACAAAAAATGTCTCAATTATACATCTTACAGGGTCGTGTAGAATCTAGAAGAGTCAATCAGCACAGGTTCAGTACCATGGTGGACATTCAATTTGGTACAATACCTTTAGGAGCTCGTAAAAGGTCGGATTTAAAGAATATTGCATAGTGTCTTAGTGGAGTTCATGTGATGTGGATAATGCCGATTTGTCATCATCACCTGCGATGCCATTGTATTCAATTGTTAGGGACAAACATAGTGGGAAAATGTATGTAGATGCTAATTTTGTTGAACATGCTTTAAGTAGAGTAAAAGGTGTTTAATCAGCAAGGGGCATTCAGTAAAAGCATTTGATATTGATACTGCCTTGGGGTATGTTATAACTCATTTTGATAAATTATAAAATCATTATATTTTTTGGGAATCTGAGATAATTCTACAAGAATAGTGCTTGGATTCATTGGAAGAGGTGAAATATTGTGTTTTG
The DNA here is from genome assembly GCA_903798325.1 of Fraxinus xanthoxyloides. Taxonomy (NCBI): domain Eukaryota; kingdom Viridiplantae; phylum Streptophyta; class Magnoliopsida; order Lamiales; family Oleaceae; genus Fraxinus; species Fraxinus xanthoxyloides. The sequence continues at coordinate 19,317 of CAIGRL010022573.1, forward strand.
TTGGAGAAATTAATTTTTTTGGTTATTGTTGAAGAAATCAGTTCATTCTTTGGTGGAGTTCTTGTCAAAGTAGAGATTGTTGAAATTTGGGTGTGATCCAAATTTCTTTTTTTAAATATTGAGAAAATCTAATTAAAGTACACATCAAGAAAAATTCAAGTTGAAATTATATTTAGGAAGCCTGTCAAGAGTTAAAAATTTGGTATTGAACTTGAAAAAGAAATTGGAATGGAGAAGACAATTTAAAAAAAAAAGCTTCGGGCAGAACACCTAGCATCGAGGAGCCTACCTGACCTGTTTCGGATTTTTCGCATTTTTCTCTCCTTTTTCATTTTGGACTCGATTTTTGGCATCTTACTTCATCAACAACTTTAATAGGAGGGTTTGGACGTTCCCTACATATTTCCTATAAATATTAGGCTCTTCTATACAATTGTGAGAAAATAGATTACTAGAATTATATGATTCATTATAATTTCTCCATTCCCCATTATTCTTGAGTCAATAAAATCTTTTAATTGCTCTGTCATATTTCTTGTCTTTATTTGCTTGATCTAATACTTCATTATTTATCATATAACTTCAACAATTCATTCTGATAGTTGGTTTCATCAAGTAAGATTCAAACAATACATAATTATTGTATTCCCGACATTACTAACAGCGATCTGGGCATATTAATATTTCTTCTAACAAGAAATATTTTGACTGTTTCACAACAGGCATAATACCTTAAAAGGTCGATTATATAATTTATTTCTTAACATATCTCCACGAGATGACGTTTTGGATGAAAACATCAATATCGAAACCCCGTGTGCAAGTTAGTCTTAGAATATATTTGACAAGTGTTTATAAATCGTTATAAATTGTCAAAAATAGTCAAATAAAGTTTTATTCGCATATTTCATGATATCCAAAGGTACTACTCATTTATTTTTATCTATTTATAAATAAAATTAATCATAAACTCTTTCCAAACAATTTCCTAGTTGAATTGAGTTTCTTGTTTAAGGACCATGATATATACCATATTACTTTGCAACTGCATGTTCTCGAATTTTGCCAAGATTCGATTTCGGCTCATTTTCATTTATAATGTTTTTTCCCAGAAAAATTATGACACGAAATAAAGGACATCCAAAACAAAAACAATTTTGGCGATGTTTCAATTTTCAATTTAATGCATAATTTCCGTGACACGCATGATAGGTTTTGTTTATTTAATGGCAAAGGTATTATGGTCTTTAGGCAAGCTTATTAAGGGGTACATTTGTTTAAGAAAAAGTATGCATAGAGGTGTTAGCTAGTGCAATGTTTTTATTTTCATAGTAGCAAATTATGCTAGAAATCTGATTTCTTGCAAAAACCAAATAGGGTCATAATGTTGGATTTTAAAATGTTAATCTTATTAACAAGATGACACAAATTCTTATATATTGATAAATATTTTCATCTTTATTTAATATTGAGGTTCTACTCTCGACATGTCTCCATAAGATGGTGGTTTATTTGATGATATCAATCCTAGAATTCATGGGCGGACCCGGGGGAGCACGTGCCCCCAACTTTTTGAGAATTTTTTTTTTTATTATTTATAAAATCATGTTTGGTATCGATTGAAATTTTAATTTTAATCTAAATTAAAGTTAACAATTAATTTTCATAACATATTCATGAAATCCATAAATGT
>CAIGRL010022695.1:0-20427 GCA_903798325.1 Fraxinus xanthoxyloides
GTATTTTTGTAAGTACCCCAAAATGGAGTAATTATGCCGCATACCCATTTTCTACTAAAAGTTGAAAAATAGCCACTTTTTTTTATTTCTTTGAATTTTACCCTACATTTTTAATGCTTTATTGTCTTTTACCCTTCAGCCTTATTATTTCCCTTTTCGCCAATTTCTATTTAAGTGTGAAGAAGAAACCCTAAGGGCTTGCATGGGAGTTTTGGGGAGCCGTATGACACGACAGTATATACTCTGAACTCAGGGAGCGAGACTCTAAACAAAGTTCAAGAAGCGTAGCCGACCATGCATGTTTTTTTTAAATTATCAATTTTGGGCATTGATAAGGAGTCCGATTTGGATATTTTTAGTATCAATTTTTAAACAATCCAATATATACTTGAGAGTTTATTATTGAGCTGTTCTGAATTTTTTTCTTTTAAAGAATATATATAAATATATAAACTCATGCTTGAGAATTTATTATTAAGTACTTCTGAAAGTTTTTTAAATGAATGATATTACATGTATAACCATATAAAAAGGTAAGAATGCGAAAATAATATACAGTAAATATGTACGTCACACCTCACTTTTGCTCCAAGTACCTCAAATTCCGAGTTTACCTGCGATAACAACATTTATACTAAATTAAGTAGAAATTCACTAAAATTTGTAAACACATATTAAGTTCATAAGCACACATAAGCGTGTAAAACACTCCTACACTTTCCTATAAAAATGTATACCAAATGCAGAAGTTAGTATACATATCGCAAGCCTTCTTAAATTCTTCATATCAAGCAACTATAGACAAGTAGAACTGCAACTGAATATAACACAACGTTAATCCTTTAACAAAGCACAACTAAATTGCAGACAGTCATGAACATAACATATCGCATTACCTAAACAATAATGACTAAATTTTGAATATTTCTCAGCATTTCTAAATCAACAATTAAAATGATGATTCATGGTCAAAAATTACACAATCCTGCTCTGGGAAGATTACACAGTTCAACCCAATATGATGATGCATGGTCAAAAAGATAAAAGCGCCAATAACTCCCCTTCCCCACATAATGCCATATCGACTATTGAGCATGCTACAATAACAAGAAGACATCTTTTATAACACAAATGTCGGTGACGGAATCACGATTTTCATATTGGAGCGAAGAAAAAAATTCTAAATTTCCATATAGATTTAGAAAAATTTAGAAAACGTTGTGGTGGTGGGAGGTGGCGACCTCCGTCTGTCTGTCCGCCTCTTACAAATGCGTTATATTTGTGGAGAAGAAAATCTTGAAACTATATTTTGAGATCTAACTCAATGAAATTTATTAGTAATTTTATTAGTAAAAGTGCCGAGCTTGAGGTCATCACGAAATTAAATGAAATAATTAACCAAGGATATTGAGAAATACGATACTATTGAGTTTGAAATGCTTAGCCCCTGTTTGATGGGAATTGCAATCAGATTTTTAGTAAATTATGATGGAAGTTGATGAAACGTATAGTTGAAAAATTGTGGGATTTATAAAATATGTAATTAAAACTAATTGTTAATTTTAGTTTAGATTAAAATCTAGATTTTAATCGGTGCTAAACAGGAGTTTAGTGTCTATGTTTAAATCTTGACGACATATTTAATATGGTAAACTAAGCAACACATAGAATGGCGAGATATTCTTCCATTTTTCATAACTGAATAAAAATAGTAATATGGACATATGCTAGTAGATATGTAAAATTGGGCCGAGTTTGCCTGAGTCTAGCTTACCAAGCACATACAAGTTAGGGAAGAGTTCACAAATCAGGTTTTAAGGTTCCCGAGTTCACAAATCAGGTCTTAAGTTTAAAAATACGAAAATCTGGTATTTGTTAATTAATTAAAAATATTTAATTAATTAAATATATTAAAATCACAATTATATAATTCATGGTCGCATATGTATGTTCATGAGTCACAACTTTTTTTGGTCATATTATCAAATTAATTGGCACAGATTATTTCGAGGTCACAAATCAAAAATTTTAAATATCACAATTTATTTTATAGGTCACAAATCAAAAAATTATAGGTCACGTTTTATTTATCGGTCACACATTTTCAAATGTGTTGGTCACAGATTAGTTTTTAATCATAAATTATCGAATTTTAAAGTCACATTTTAATAGTTGGTCACAATGAATCAAATAGTTGGTTACATGCACCAAAAAAACCCCACCTCGATCGCGTTCCACCACCAATACTTGGTCACAGACCAACCAAATAGTTTGTCACAAACAATATCCCACAATCGCCACCACCACAATAGTATCATAACACCACCAACAACAACAACAACGCTGCCACTTGATCCAATACATTGCCATCGTCGCCACCAGTCACCATCGCTACCGTCGTCACCATTTTTGTAACACCACCATCACCACATCGCACCAGCAACACCACACACACACACCACCAGTCACCATTGTCATCGCCGCCAAAACAACACCACAAACCACACCAACACAACCACCAACAACAAAAAAAAGTCCACCACCACACCATTGACGCCGGAATCATCAACAAAAAGTTGCTTAGTTATTGATTGCATGAATGAGACTTGCAGATTTTGGTGGGGATGGTTATTTGTTAATGGGCGACCATGGTAAGGGTGGTTTTGAGGAGAGGAATCAGCCAGTATATTGGGCATGCCATGAGGAGTCGTCGGCATCAATCGGTGCTGACTGCAGAGTCGTGACGCTTTTGTTCAAAGTAGCGTCGGCCGACAAGTTCTCAGTAGCCCTCAATGCCGTTGTGTCGTCGACCGACGCAACTCCTTCATTGTCGGTCGCCAACGTTCGAAGAGGGAGAGAGGGAGAGAAAAGAAGAGAGGAGCGAAAAATAATTAGGGTTTGAGTGGGTGGAGTTAATTTAATTTTAAGGTATTAAAAAGTTTAAATTGATACCTGATTTTCAATTTTTTTTTTTTTTATCAAATCTGATTTTTGAAATGTGATATTTAAACACCTAAATTTGTGTAATTTTCACTACAAGTTAACCTGGGTTGTGTTGGGCCCATTGACATGTGGCGCCACGCTTCACACTCCTCAATTTCCCTCTTAAAAATGGAAAAAAAAAAAAAAGGGGTCACATGAGCTTTAAAGGTGAAGCTTGCTGATGCAGAATAACAGAGTGCATGGGCCAGGGGTATTTTCAACTACCATGATGAGTTAAAATCCACAAGTACAAATAAGTAATTAAAGAGATCATAATTGATTCTTCTTTTCTTACCTACACAGACGAATAAGTAATCTTTTGTGTCTGATCTTCTCAGTCATTCCACAGTATGACAAGTACAAGTAGCATTTACCAGCAAATTATGTAAATATTTACTACTACTGTGTACTAGGGTTTTTAAAACCATTGAAATATGAATATATATTTTCTTTTCCAATACATTTTTATTTCAAATATGCTACTAATAATTCTTTCCTAAGGATTTTTTTTCGCTGGGTTTATTAATACAAATTTTATTTTTAATTATGAGTCCCAGGTCAGATGGAGTTATGTCACTGATTGCCTAGGGTCCTTGCATTCACGCACTAAATTCTTATGTCAACTCGATGTCCAACTAGATTATCATAAGCACGGTTGCAGAAAATGTCACGATAAATATTTATACTTAGATACTAACATAATTTACGCGCACACAACTTATGATAATCTCATTAAACCACTTGAATATGAGTAGAATAGTCCGACCGTGCATGAGACAACTCTCGTCTTTGAAAACGATTGACATGTTACAAGGGACTAATTGTCTAGGTTCCTTGACATCATGATTAGTTAGGCATGATGACGTAAAACAGTTGACAAATTTTGATAAATTCTATAAAATATTATTGGTGTATTCACAAGCTAGTAGTAGTAGATTCTCGTCTTTCGTTTTTTTCTTATCCCAATATTCGCATGACATCTAAGTTTTTTTTTTTGTCTAGTGGCAAGTCTGACCTACCGTCGATTGGAAATGGAGTATTAATCAACTCGAGTTAATTTTATGAGTATTGAATCGAGTTCTAGAGTGTCTGTAAAGTACTCTTCACCACTTGACATGCGTAAGATACATAACAATATTAATGCATCTGGCTCATTAATGCGTCTTTATTTTTTAAGGAGTTTATGTGTTTCCTCTTTCTAGGTAAATGTATTACTATTTTTTATTTTGATCACATGGTTGAAAATATTTTCTCGAAAAAAACATTAATAAAAAGCTTCTTCGAATAGGAAATAAAAGAGAAATGGTATCATAAAATAATTTTACTTTAGTTATTATACTGTCAAACTGGCCTCCTTGAGAGCATGAAAGGCAGACAAAATGTCCCCAACAAATCAATTGCTTGCAAATAAAAGAGACAACACATGACACCTTTCATTTTTATTCCATCAAATATAATTTCTTTTTTCATGGTTTTTACCATAAGTATGTCATTATTTATCTTTACTTTTACTCAATCCTAACTAGGAATTTGTAATAAACTATTCATTAGATCATGCGACTGTACGACGTTTGACTGCAATAACTATTTTAAGAATTTTAGACTGAGAAAAATACTTAGCATGTGTTTGGGCCCGATTAAAATCCCAAAATGTATTTTCATTTCCTGCCGGTGTGGTTCTGCACATTTGAAAAATGGTGAAAAAGTGGTTAGCTGCACACTGCATTCGTTGACTGATGGATGATAACACGACAATTTATATGTATCGATTTTCCATTTCACCCTTGCAAAAGTGATGAGAACGGTAGGGTTAAACAATGAAGGGTATTTATGGAATTATGGAAAAAGAGAAAGGGCAAAATTGCCTAACTTGGATTCAATGATAGGAACGAACTTCGATAATATTTAAACAATAAAAATAATGTAGAAAAATGTGATATCCCACGAAAAACTCATTAAAATGATATTCAAATAAGGGCTTATATATGTTTATTTTTTTATGTTCTTCAAATTGAACTTCTTTGTTTGTTAGAGCAACTCAACAAGACGCGACTTCAATTCCTGCTAGTCTCGTTCAAGTAGGCGTCTGTGTCATTTGGCTATTCAAACTTAAAAAAATAATTGCAAATATTCGAGGTCAACAAGTCTCATAAATAAGATAGTGCTTGCGAATCCACTGGAATGTGTTAGTTTAAAATGAAATGTAAATCACTTATGAAGAATTATAAGTTTTGCCAAACGGTTCTTAGTGGACGTAATTAACACTATACCAATATTATTTTGTCTTCACACAAAAGGAAATATAATGGCGAATAATGACCGCATTCCTACATACTAGACTATTATTTTGTCTCTTCTTTAATTTTTATAGTGCCATCTGTGCCTTATAAGATTGACTAAGAGAACTCTCAAATTATCCGTTCTTTCCGTTTATAATGTCTGGTTAGTTGATATAATTTCTAATACGATGGAAAGATTTCATAGCTACAATAGTTTAAAAATAAAATTTACAAATTTATAAAATACTTTAAAAAATCGGGTGGTCAAATTGTGACCTCTCATAAATGTTGTGGCATAAAAATTGAAACCAAACAGACCACAATTACGTATACACAATTTATAGATCACATTCACATATTAAATCTAATTGTTAATAGATTTTGATAAAAGTTAATGATTGAAAAATTGTGGATCTTATAAAATATGTGATTAATTTTATTTACTGACTTTAATTTAGATTAAAAACCTAGATTTCATTTTTCACCGAACAAATGCTAAGTCATAAATCACACAAGGCTACAGTCATATACAATACAATTTATGTATATGTATATGGGGTGGAAGGGCGGTGAATGACGACGAGTACACAGTGGTGGAGGTGGTCTAGGGCGAGGACAAAGAAGGAGGAGTTTTTAGGAAGGGAATCGTCGGAGAGAAGGGGAGCTGCGACGTCGTATTGAAAATTGAGAGGAGATGTTTCTGCTGGAGAGATCCAACAATGAAATGCTCCATATACACAGACGTGTGGGGGTTGGGTATATGTGGTGTGGGGTACATATGTTTTAGTTTAAAAAATAATATATATTGTAAAGTTCCGTTTGATTGTAAGAATGGAATTTGGGTGGAAAAAAATGAATTTCAAGGAATTTAATTGTATATAATTGTTTTCCTGAAAATTATCAATTAATTGTGTTTGATTGATATAATTTTTCACGTGGAAAATATTTAAATTTTTTATATTTTGATATTCGTTTGACTTTGTTTTTTTTTTATGAAAATTGTCTATTAAAAAGAATTTTTTCTTTTTCACAATTGGTGATAAAATTTATGTCCATTCGAAAAAAAAAAATAAAAATAAAAAAAATGCTTGGAAACCATTTTCCCAATATTTAGGTGAGAATGGTTTCCTTCAATTGGTGCACATGTGGGGGTCGGTGGAATTAATTTTCCATGGTGGTTTCCTTCATTTCCTTCAATTGGTATACGTTTGGGGGTCGATGGAATTAGTTTTCCATGGCAAACAAAACCCATCAAACAACCATTTTCATGAAAAATGGAAACAAAATGAAAAAAATGGCTATCAAACATAGCCAATATTTATACAAATAACCATCGAGGTAGGAATATATATTTTCCATGGCGACTCAAGACAAAGGTATTTTGCATGGTCTCATGGGAAACAGGGTGAACATGTTTTTCTGTCCCTAATAATAGATGTTGCTCTAGGTTGATATTCAGTATTATTTCTTAGTTTTTGAATATTTCACTTTTCACATTTATACCAGCTTGGTCTTCCCAATTGCTTCCGTTATTAAACTCTTTGTAAGTATTCATATCTAGGTCCAATTATTGGTTTGACTTAATAATTTCTACTTGGTTTTAATGTATTGGACATTTTAATTAATTGGATTAAGTGAAAATTACATCCAAATTTTAAACTTCTCGATCCAAAAATCGGATTTATAAGATTTTTGTTCAAAAATCATGTGATAATTCAATTTAATATTAACAATAATATTATAAAATTAAATTAATCGACATACCCCCACACCCAACCCATGATTTCACTCCCAAACCCTTAGGGTACGTTTGAGTTTCAAGCCGTTTCGGCTTTTAGTTTTGCAAAATATTAAAAATGTATTTGTTTCGTTATTTCTGAAAATGAATTTTGAAAAATAATGATAAATATATAAGTCAAAACACATTTTTGACGTTATGAATATTTTTTAGTGAAAATTATGAAAATACCCAGAACATGGAAAACAAACGTTTAAATAAGATTTTATTTAAATAAATTATAAGTTACAAATTTGAAAAAATAAAAATATAAAATTCTAAAAAACAAATTTATAAGAAATTAAAATTCAAAAAATTAGATTCAAAAAGTAAAAATAAAATTGGAAAAATAAAATTTACAATTCGAAAAAAAGAATAATTCTAGAAAATTAAAATTAAAATTCTGAAAAAATAAAGATATAAAAACTTCTAGAAAAGTAAAGATTGTAAAAATAAAAATAAAAATAATTCAAGCTCTTAATGATTATTTACATAAAATATTTTAAAAAAATATTTAAATGAACACTGACAAAAATATCTTAAGTCCACACGTTACTTTTTATTTTTATTTCATATATTTTAAAATTAATTTATTAGCGAGAAAAATATTATAAGATTCACCAACTTTAAAATGTATATAATACTTGACAGTACATTAATGTAAAATTGTTCTTTTTTTATCGAATAATCAATTTTAATGGAATAAAATGTAATAAAACAAAACATCAAAATTTCAAATTAAACTTGTATTCTAGTTTTCTATTTTGAAAAATAATTTTTCAAAATAACAAACCAAACACATTTTTAAAAATATTAAAACATACCCTCAAAAGTTAAAAACATAAAATAAACTGAAAACTCAAAATTGAAAATTGAAACACAAATCAAACGGGCTCTAATTTTTTTCCTCATTCTTCTCGCTCTTCATCCTCTCCCTTGTTTATTCTCTCTATCTTCGTCTCTCTTTCTTCCTTCTCTCTGTAACAATGACACTAGCTGTTATCGCTTGCCAACAACAAGTGCCCCTATGCCTGGCGTTGTGCACAATGTTTCGCGTAGCGGTTTATGACGCAATTGTAGTAGCGTAGGTATGGGGTACTTTTATGGGTAATTTTGGATTTGATTCGATCTACTGTTTAGCTAGTTTTGGTGTAATTTTTGTTTGTAGTTGTTAGTATTTTGCAAATGGTGGTGCACCACTCTAGTAGTAGCTAGTTTGCTAGCCTTTCGCTAGCTAAAATTAGCCAAATTGTAGGTCAATTATTAAATTATAACTATCACTTCTCACGATATAAACAAGTCTTTTTTCTTATAAACTTTCGATGTGCGATTCCATATATATGACACTGAAAATGAGTTTATCAACTTTTGGATCTATATGGGAGATTTTTTCAATTCACCCAAATTAATTGCAATGTCCCAAATCATTAAATTTCATATTTAATGACTCAACAAAATCAATTAATTCCAACACTTTGAACCTCCCTCCACTGGATTGGTAGCTTGAGAAGTAATTTCTTCCAAATTTCAAGTGATTTTTCATCTTTTTAATAATAATATGGATGAAATCTATTCACCAAGCACCATTATAGTATAAACTTAAAGAGGTCGGAAAGGTAAATATTAAGAAAAACAATAATATGAATTTAAAGATGGGTCTGTATATATTTAATAAATTCAGTACCTTTGCTGTAATTTTTAGAAGAATATTTGTGTCGAGTGTTTTAAAATATGATAAATCTATGTAGAAGTTGATGCTTAAAAAAAATATTGTTATTTGTATATAATTGTCTATGTAGTGATATGCAGGTAGATGACATGGAATAGAGAAAAATATTATAATGCCTGATTTTTATTTTCTCTCTCTATCTCTCTCTCTCTCTTTCATATCATCTAGCTATACTGCATTATGTACACAATATTGTACAAATGTCAAATGACATCTTAAAAATTTGAATAATGCTACTTATATATAATGATTTATATACAGATAAATTGTCAAAAAGAGTATTTTTTTTATTTGATTGAAAAAATTTGACCATGTCATATCTCACCACATCAAACATCAAATGTATGTAAATTATGAACTATGATATAGTGACTGATTAATAGTAGGGGGACACGTGTTAATACATGATTGAACAGTTTAAAAAAAATACACAACACCCCAATCAAGTACTACCACCCCACCAATCGCCTTCCCTCTGTCAGTTGCTCCTGTTTAAGAGCGTTATCCCTGTTCAGTTTGGATTAAAATCTAATTAAAATTCAAAGTCAAATCCAACAATTAATTTTAACAATATGTTTCATGAGACACAACTTTTCAATCACATTTCATCAATTTTTATCAAAATCTATTAAAAATTTGATTTTAATCCCCACCAAACATGGGCTTAATAGTTTTGTCCATTGTAGTTTATATGTTTCAGTTTTATTAGAATATGATACATCCCACTCAATACTTTCTATGTACTTTATCTTTCGAGAAGGGTTGACTTGATATGTCTCTTGCGATCTAAGTTGAAAATCATCGTCNAATCAAGTACTACCACCCCACCAATCGCCTTCCCTCTGTCAGTTGCTCCTGTTTAAGAGCGTTATCCCTGTTCAGTTTGGATTAAAATCTAATTAAAATTCAAAGTCAAATCCAACAATTAATTTTAACAATATGTTTCATGAGACACAACTTTTCAATCACATTTCATCAATTTTTATCAAAATCTATTAAAAATTTGATTTAATATCTACCAAACGAAGGTTATATACAAGTAGTGCGACTGTAAAATTTAAGTCACAAAAAAAAAAAAAAAAATAAATTGCACGCCACCTGTCAACATGCTATTGGACGATAAATGAACATGATCTAGCAATCCGAGGATCGTTTCATTCCATTCCCGTCCCGGTTCCAGTCAACCGACAAATTCACACACATACACACAGTTATAGATACACCTATACGTACAATTCTGCTATTTTACATAATTTTTTATTCGCAATTAAAAATTGAAAAAGAGCTTCTATTCTACAAAACCATCTGAAGAAACTTTACCGTGCTTACCACTAATTGTACTGAAATCTGTTCCTTTAACACACACACACACACACACACACACACACACACTCTCTCTCTGTGTGAAATTATCGCACAGGTTTTGTGACCTATGCTGTAATTTACTCTATATAGGGTTAGGATTCTACATTTGAATCATGTGACACACTAGCTACGGTTTAGGTTTAGGTTTTTTTTTCAGTGGAAAATTACTTTAAAACTGCTTAAATTAGCACTAGATTTGAATGGGGAACTGCTGCAGATCTCCGGCGGCCGTCGCTAGAGAAGATGTGAAGTCGTCTAATTTTTCAGGGCACGATCACGGCCGGAAGGAGAAGTTCGGCGCTGGTAACAATAAAAAGGCCATCACGGTATTGAGTGATGTTGAGAAGGAAAGTATTGAGGAGAAGTATTTAGTTGATAGGGAGCTCGGCCGTGGGGAATTTGGGNTGCTTACCACTAATTGTACTGAAATCTGTTCCTTTAACACACACACACACACACACACACACACACACACACACACACACTCTCTCTGTGTGAAATTATCGCACAGGTTTTGTGACCTATGCTGTAATTTACTCTATATAGGGTTAGGATTCTACATTTGAATCATGTGACACACTAGCTACGGTTTAGGTTTAGGTTTTTTTTTCAGTGGAAAATTACTTTAAAACTGCTTAAATTAGCACTAGATTTGAATGGGGAACTGCTGCAGATCTCCGGCGGCCGTCGCTAGAGAAGATGTGAAGTCGTCTAATTTTTCAGGGCACGATCACGGCCGGAAGGAGAAGTTCGGCGCTGGTAACAATAAAAAGGCCATCACGGTATTGAGTGATGTTGAGAAGGAAAGTATTGAGGAGAAGTATTTAGTTGATAGGGAGCTCGGCCGTGGGGAATTTGGGGTTACTTATTTGTGCATTGATCGGGACACGAGGGATCTCTTGGCCTGCAAGTCGATTTCGAAGAGGAAGCTGCGGACGGCCGTGGATGTGGACGACGTGAGAAGAGAGGTGGCGATAATGAAGCATTTGCCTAAGAATTCGAGCATTGTGAGCTTGAAGGAGGCACGCGAGGACGAGAATGCTGTGCATTTGGTGATGGAGTTGTGTGAGGGCGGAGAACTGTTCGATAGGATTGTGGCACGGGGGCATTACACAGAACGGGCTGCAGCAACTGTCACCAGGACGATTGTGGAGGTGGTGCAGCTTTGCCACAAGCATGGCGTGATCCACAGGGACTTGAAGCCAGAAAACTTTTTATTTGCAAATAAGAAAGAGAACTCTCCACTTAAAGCAATTGATTTCGGTTTGTCTATCTTCTTCAGGCCAGGTAAATAGATAGTTGTAGTTGCTTCACGATTATGCTTGATGAGGTTATGTGGTTAACTATTAACTGTTTGATTAACTGATGCATTTGTCCTATAATGTTGTATATGCACAAATGTTGCATTTGTTTGCACTTTGCAGATTTATATATAAAATGATGTGTCTTTTTCTTTGTGATTTTATTTGTGTAACCAGATGAGTTTGAAGGGAAAATAATTGTAATGAATGATTTATATGCACATAACAAGATGATAGTTTCAAGTGCCAGAATAACAGATGATAAAGAGTAATTGAGCAACCCCTGGGTAGTAGGCCGGGTTCACCGAGCTCAAGGAGTTTTACCTGCTTCATACTAGGCGATCATTTTGAGCCTTCAGGCTAATGCCTTCAGTGCCCTTTATTAAGAGTTGCACATTTGGAAGGGGAAGTTGGGTAGTTTGGATGAAGCTCGCTAAGTGTTGGGTTTTGGTTCTACTGCCTGTTAAATTAGATTGGGTTTAAAGTCCCTTTGAGGCATAAAAACTTCTGTTTCCATGGCCTCTTCACTTGTTTGTTTCTTGTGAAACTGTTACTAAAAATGACGCGAAATAGGCTGGGCCCTTATTATGATCATATATCAGGACTCAAATAATAGTTATACCTTCTTTTTTCAATTGAGTTCTCTTATCATCTCTTCAAATCAATCATTTACGTAAAAATAAACTGCACAAATATGTACTGTATTGGAAAAAACTCTAAATTAGATTATTTGGGTAAAATTTTGTTTGTTTACCCTTTCTCTTGGTGTACCCTTTGTTATGTAGACTCAAATCAAGGATGTTTCTCTTTAATATATATGTGTTGACGAATGTATATATGGGTTATGATGTCCCGATACGAAATATTGCAGCTATGATGAAGGACACGTATGTTTAAAAGGGCACGTGTTGGACAGGTCGAGTCACAAATTGTGAAAAAGTACTGACACAATACATCATCGACACGTTGATTTATCATATTGTGTTTATTTTCTTAGTGTGGCAGGTATTGGCGTTTAGGAATCATGATTGATATCATTTGATTAGCTCAATGTTGATATTGACAACATTGTAATGGACAACTAGAATTCAGTGAACTGGATTTATTTTTCCTCATGGTTGACTCCCTGGAACAATTAAAGGCTGCCGGAAAATAGAAATTGTGCTAACCTTGCACTTCTTAGTAGCGAGCCACCAACTCACAGAAGGAAAAGATAAGTGGAAATTGAACTATCTCCCACATAGATGCCTGAATCTAAACAGATACTCAATATTTCTCCTTTGATTTCGATGCCTACCTTCATCACCTCACCTCACCTCACCTACATTGTATTGATGAGAAGCCAGTCTTTTTCTCCTCCAAAAAAGGATCAATTTTGAAACATTTCCACTTTATAGGATTCTATCATTTACTTCTGATCTCAATGAACTTCTGTAAGAATGTTAGATGAGATAGCGGGAAGCTTATGCTGTATGGAAATTCTAGGCTGAAATGTACGAAAGACAAAAAATTGTAACAATAATGTTATAAATAGGAATTGAATAGAACAATTGTTTTAATGCATTGACAGATATACCTGATGGGCTCCTTGTCATTACTGCTCATATATCTACCTGTTACTTTGTAATATATTTCAGTTTTATGTACATGATCTAAGGGTGCACAGTAATGGTTTGTCTCAAAATATCTGATTCTATACTAGTTGCTGATTTGTTTCTATGATGCCATAAATTCAAACATGTATCTAGTATTGTATTGATGTTATCATGCATTTATGAAGCTAACTTGTGCTAATCTTGAAATTTTAGGTGAAAAGTTCTCTGAAATCGTGGGAAGCCCTTATTATATGGCTCCAGAGGTGCTCAAGCGAAGTTATGGACCGGAAATAGATATATGGAGCGCAGGAGTGATTCTCTATATTTTGCTATGTGGTGTTCCTCCATTTTGGGCTGGTAATTTGAATTCTCTGTAATACACTCCTCCTCTGCACTAGTGGAATTTGCATTTTATTTTTATTTCTTTTTTATATTTCATGGGAGATCAATATATGCTTCTAGATTAGCTTATCTCAGTACTAAATACATGCTTTTTTCTCAGTTCTCATGTGGCTTCCATTTGTTTTTATGATATAAATGCAGAAATGAGAAATCATTTGTCTAAAGGTATTTTTTTTTTCTCAGAATCTGAACAGGGTGTTGCCCAGGCCATTATACGTGGAAAAATAGACTTTGAGCGGGAACCCTGGCCAAGTATTTCAGAGAGTGCCAAAAACCTTGTACGACAAATGTTGGAGCCAGATCCTAAGCTCCGACTTACTGCAAAACAAGTTCTTGGTAAGTTAGATTTTATGTCTCCTTGGTTCTTTGGTTAGTGAATCGAGAAAATGCATTGTCAATGAAATCTTATCAAATCTATTTACTTCCGAAATCGCCTTGTTTGAAATGCTTTCTCATGCTTCTGGTGAACAGAAAGTAGTTCTCATCTTTTTGGCAATCATTTTTGATTGTCTCGCTGCCCTGTGAATATGAAAACTAACTACTAAAGCTTCTTAAGTGAAATATATTTAGATGTAACGGTTTAAAAGAGCAAAGTACAATTACCTTGTTTGATACACTTTCTCATGCTTTTGTTGAACAGGAATCAGTTCTTGTTCTTTTGACAATCATTTCTTATTCTATTTGCTTTGTGAATGTAAATATATGTGGTAATTGTTAGGACCTCATACTTGAGTTAAATATATTTTGATGAAATGGTTTAGAAGTACAGTTTTGCTCATTTTATCATATAAATGATTCTGAGTTTCCTATTCAAAAAGTAAATTTTCTGTAACCCGAAAAGGAAATCTTAATAAACACGTTATTTCAACAGTTCCTTGCATATTATGAATGATGGGAGAAGTTAGGGACTGTCAATCAGTTGTATCTTCTGGAAATGCTATCCACGCAAATTTTCTTGTCGTTTAAGACTAGTGGTGTTTGAGTATTCATTTTGATGTTTTCTATGATTTCTTTCAATGATTAATGGTTTCTCTGATTTCATTCAATGATTAATGGTTTCTCTGTTCACAGAGCATCCTTGGCTCCAAAATGCAAAGAAGAACTCAAATGTTCCTCTTGGGGATGTTGTCAAGTCGAGACTCAAGCAGTTCTCATTGATGAATAGGTTCAAGAGGAAGGCTCTGAGGGTTGGTTGCTGAACATATATATTTATGTATTCTCAAGCTTTTCCCAATTACTGCATTTGATGAAATACTAAAACTCTTATTTCTTTTCTTAGGTCATTGCTGATTTCTTGTCTAATGAAGAAGTTGAAGGCATCAAAGAGATGTTTGGAAAGATAGACATTGATAATGATGGCATTGTGTCAACTGAAGAACTAAAGGCTGGATTGCAAAAGTTCAATTCACTGTTGACGGAGTCTGAAGTACAAATGCTTATTGAAGCTGTAAGTCGATTACCTGAACTACCCAGCTATATAACGCTTGCATTTTTTATTCCATTAAGTAAACTTCTCTTTGACTTTAATGTTTAGTATAAAGTTCGCGCATTATAACCTTGAGGGTTCATATACTTTATATTGGCATGATATTATTCTATTCTTCATCGAGGAACTTATGTATACACTCACACCCACACATGGGCTTCTCTGTATACAGACTTTGGCGTACTGAGATGATATCTGTCATCATCTTAAATCTACTTACATAGTAACCTTCTCCTACTTTGTTAAAACACCAAATACTAGTTAAAAAATTAAAACATGCAGTATTGAATGAAAACTAACTTAAGTGTATCGATATTTAAAATCGAACTAAAAAAATTCAATTGGAACTCCTTTTTGTTTGTTGCTGAGGTTTTGAAATGGAAATATATGAAGGCTATGTTTGAGCCCCATTATTTGTGAAAATGAATTTTGTAATAGTGATTTTTTTGTAGAACGTGTGGTTAAAAAACCTGGAAAAGTTTTAGGTTTATGGGCAAAATTATTTTATTGAGAGAATGTATAGTTAAAAATGAGTTTGGAAAAAAAATGAATTTTTGGATGATGTGGCTCAAACAAGTGCTAAATGTTTTGGGGGTAATGGTAGAAATGGAGTCGTTTATTCTGGGTTGAGGCGAAATTCAGTAACACAACAAGCTAAGACTTATCACACAAGGTTTAGCTTGTTATTCGTTGACAACATCCTCAAATGTTAACAGCCATTTTCTAGTATCACGCTGTCAGTAAAATGCCTGTTCAATGGTGCATAAGAAAATTATGTATGGGAGAATTTGGGTTGTGTGTTTTAAGTGTTTGCGTAGGAGACCTTAATTTTTTAATCCCAACATCCCCGCCCATCACACACTCATACAAAAAAAGAAAAAGAAAAATAATTTAATGCTGTAATGGAATGGAACAAGGTGGATTGATTTTTCCCTTTGGGTTGCCTGAGGTATTGGAACAGAATATCACGTCTGTTGCCCTGACCACCAAAGGTCCACTGGTTACATAGAGTGGTTTATTAATTGCTTTGGCAAGAGTAAGGAGGGAGACATAGATGCGGTGTTTGATTTATTCATAAACGTTTAAAATTGAATTGAGAAATATAAAATTCATGAATAAGCTACTGAAAGCTTACTAGGCTTGCATAGGCTGCAAAATGATTGGACATGGATGGACAGATATGGCATCCAACCCCACAAAGTATGCGGAGATCTAAATGTGGATTTCCATCTGAATTGAACTTTAATCTAATTATCTGAATTTGTTCAATATAAGTTTGAAGACGAATGTGAGTTTGACTTGAAAAATTATGATCTTCATGAATGAACATCTATTCATGTTTATTAAAATGTTTAATTCCAAGCATGTTAATTATGTAATAAGTTAGATCTTAAACAGGTAGATCGATAATAAGACTGAATTGATCAAATTATTGTTGGACTTGTCCTGTTAGACCTCGTGAGCGACAAAGTTTGTGGTTTCATTCTTGGAATCCATGGTTTAAAAACACAATTGAAACCTGCCTTAAAGCCTGCCTTCACAGTGAGGGGGCAAAGAACGCCTCAAGGCATTGATTGTGAGTTTTTGGAGGTACGCACCTCACAACATCGCTTCAAGGCTTGTTGCCCACAAAACATAAAAGTTTTTATTCACCCATTTTGATAATAGTCCACGACCAACTACAACATAAAAAATTGTCTCATAGACTCACTTCGAGAAGAGTCTACTGCCCTCACCAACTAGAATAATAGTTTCTTTATAGATTCTTCTTTTGTTTGTTTGCATGTTAAATTGTTCTGTCATCAATTTTGAAGATTATTGATGATGTGTTTTTGAGCCTATTTTGCATTTTAATAATTTTTTTGACCTCTTTTTGTTTATTGTGATACACCTCGCCTTAATAAGAAAAAATGTTTCGGTATCTAATTACTCATTTTAAAAATTGATGAAATCCACATTATCTGCCCAAGTTTCATTATTCTATTCTAGGTGTTTAGTTGGATGAGAAATGGAGAATTTATGCTTGAAGACATCTTTAATCTTAGATGTAAAAGTCTAGCCAAGTGTTGGTAACCCATCCTTACTTCCTTTCATGGTAAAGAGGATGGAGAGAAAAGGAGGAATCTTTGCTTAGAATGCTTTCTTTTCATTTGATGCCATCTCTCATTCTCCCATGTATGAAAATTCTTTGTTGCTTCCAGGTTGACACAAATGGTAAAGGAACCTTGGACTATGGAGAATTTCTTGCCATTTCTCTCCATCTTCAGAAGATGGCAAATGATGAACATCTTCACAAAGCATTCTCGTATTTTGACAAGGATTGTAATGGTTACATTGAGCCTGATGAGCTTCGAGATGCCTTGATGGAAGATGGAGCAGATGATTGTACAGATGTAGCAAATGACATTTTCCAGGAGGTCGACACAGACAAGGTATGTAACAAATCCTCTTGATTGATATGAAGTACTTGATGAATTTACTCTCACTTTATTCCAATATGAATACAGGATGGACGTATCAGCTATGATGAATTCGTGGCCATGATGAAAACGGGGACTGATTGGAGAAAGGCTTCTCGACATTACTCAAGAGGGAGATTCAATAGTTTGAGCATAAAATTGGTGAAAGATGGTTCTATTAACTTGGGTGAGTAAATATACACAAATGGACCGTTGCATTCATCTGTGTAAAGTACGGAGTTACGCATGTATATCATGCTTTTTTTCATTATTTGTGGGGTTCCTTATGTCAGATGGGGTTCCAATTGATAGGTGGCTTATAAGGATTTTGGATGAGGGCAAGTGCATCTGATTAGCCTCTTGAAAATTCTGATTTAGTAGTACAGTCTTGTAGCCCTCTAGTATGTTGTCACACACGTTTAATCCTTCTCTCATCCCTGTCAACATCTCGAATTCTTTCTTGTCGGTCAAGTTGAAATTGGAAATTTGTTTACTGCGGTATATATTTGTGCTGAAGAACTCACCTTGAAGCACATTCTCAGTTTGTGAGTGATAATTATTTGTCTCTCAGTTTGTGATTTCTTCTTCAATCTTCCTCTTCTCCCATCCCAAGTTCTTGAGCAGACCATAGTGAACCGATACAAACCCTGCGTCTTTTGCTTTTGCTTATGGTTGAAAAGATATATAACATGCTGTTCTTGAATGCTTGGTGGTTCATTTCTAACAGATTTTACTCGGTGCATGTTTGGCGTGTGCGCTCTTTTAAATGCAATGTCTAATTATTTCTTGCACTGTTTCCTTTTACATCTACCAACCTATTCAATAATTTGTGGCTATCAATACTTCAACAAAAGAAGTTCATTCCTCTTCTAACGCCCAACTGACTATTGTCAACCACCACCACCTTCTTGTACCATTTCCTTCTCATGGTGGCTGGCGGTGGTGGTGCAAGGTGGAGGAGATTAGGAGAAGTGGGTGGAAGTGAAGCTGGAAGGGGTGGTAGATTTGAAGAACTTATTGATAAAATTAATATATTATTGTTAAAGAACAAAATTTGTGTTGAAAGATTGAATTCAGTGGGATTGACAGATTTAGAAGTTTTCTTAGATACGGTTAATTTTTAGAATCAGTTTTCTAAAAGGGAGACTAGTTCGTGTAGACGCTCTCGCTCGAGGTTCAAAGAAAGCAATCTCCATTGGGGCGATGCTCGAAGAAAACCGGCCAACTCGACATTGATCACTTAAGGCACGCTAAGACGAACAAACGTGTGCATTTTGTGTGGAAGGTTGCCTTTTCTTGTATTAAAATTCGGCAATATAAAAAAGTCCATCATTGTTAGAACACTTTAAAAAAATAAAAAGGGAGTGGGGGGTGGTCAAAGAAGCCTAATCTAGCCCACGAACAATCCCAAATTTATGTTTTTAATCCTCTGCGAGTTTCGATCATGTATGAAAGGTTAGACAAGGTTTAAACTATATTTATAGTAAAAATTTATTATTAAGTAATTTAAGTATATATAATTTTGATGATTAATTTTTTGTTGAAAAAATATGTAAAGTTTGATAGATTTTCAAGGTTTGCGTTATTTATTTATGGGGAAATTGAGAGAAAATCCTTTTTTGACATCCCATTTTGAAAAAATGACCAAAATTCTATGTGTTGCAGCCATGGCAAAAATTTTAAAAATTGATTTTTATGCCCTAATAGTTAACTGAAATTACAGTTTAGTAATTACATTCGCGAATGTGCACTCTTCATTATAAAAAAATCATTGAATATATAGGCTTATTTAAACTATGGATCTTATGAATGATCATGCTAAAAATGCTAGTAAGCAAACGATTAAATAGTTTTTTCAAGAGTAAATTACTTATAACCCTTCTTTTCAAGATTACAATTCAAAAATAAGGGAATAAAGTTTACATTTTAAAATTCAGGTGGTAATATATTTTATAATTAAATTTATTAAAAATTTAATTAAACCTATCAAATTCTCTTCACCCAACGTTACCCCCAAATTTTCAATTCATCCATAACTCTCTCTCTCTCTCTCCCCTTACTGTCGTTACCGTTGAGGAGTGCCCGCCGCCGAAGCGCGTCGTCGCAATTGTCTGTCCTCCTCTTTGAATGGCAGCGACGATGAATTGGGCGATGATGCCGGCGACGACGAACTGGGCGACGATTCACAACGACGATGAACTGGGCAACGCTGCATCGATTGATGTCGGCGACGGTTCACAGAGCAACCGTAGTTCATCGCCGCTATAGTGTCAGTCCGCGAACGATTGTTCATCTTTGTTGCGCACGGTGCGATCCAATTAATCATCCTTTTTTTATGGGGTGGTTGGGTGCGATGGTGCTTAGTGGTGGTTGGGTTTGGTTGAGGTTAGGCGTGGTGGTGTGTGGTGCTATGTCCGTTGGTTGGGTGCGATCGTGTGTAGTGGGTGTTGTGTATGGTGTGGTGGCTATATTGGTGTGTGAGGTGTGTAGTGGGTGCTGTGCGGTGGTGTGGGGTGTTATGGTGGTGACTGATGGTGTTTTAGCGGTGGTCACCGGTGTTATATGCGGTGGTACAGTATGCTCGTTGCATCTACGAGCATTAGATCTTTATGTGATGGTAGTTGTGCAGTATGCTGGTGGTTGTCATGGTTGTTTGTGACCGATTTTGTGTTGATTGTGATCGATTGTGCCTTTAGATTTATTTTGGTCACAGACAGTTACATTCAATACAAATTTGGTCACAATTAGTCACACTGAAGACAAAGTTGGTCACGGTTAATCCATCTCCTATTGATGTTGAATTGAGACGTTCATATAAGTTGGTAACTCGTTCATGGAAAATGCTGGGGGTGTAGGTAAGCTCCTCTCTAATGTTAAGTAGGGTGCAACTTGATATCCATTCCATTCTAGATTTAGAGAAGGTATGACTTGGGTTGTAGGAAGCATTGACGGTACAAATGTGCAGTTTCATTTGATGCCCTTGGTTAATTGCTGTGACCCTATGAGATCGAGTATGTGTTTGTTGAGATTGTTTGTGATCAATTTTGTGTTG
>CAIGRL010022699.1:0-10397 GCA_903798325.1 Fraxinus xanthoxyloides
TTCTCTTTCTTCATTTCAACTACATATTCTATCAATAAAATAATATTACACATAAACTTAAAAATTCTCCTTACTTTTTAATCAAACATTGTTCTATCAATGACTATTCAAAAACAAAATTTTCTACTAAAATGGGTGTCAAACTATCTTTAAAATAAGGATAAAAGTGTACACTAAAAACTTAATTGAAACTAGAAGGTAAGATTGAGGATGTAAATGCTCCGTTTTGAGGAATGGAGACAAGGTGCAATAAGTTTCAAAGCTGTTGACCATGCGGCTATTTCCCTCTTTCAAGTTTTATTATAATTGATGAAATCGGATTGGAGCTTACGTGGCAATTGACATATGACTAACTTGAATTTACCCCAAATTCAAAAGTTAGAATAAAAAAAAAAAATATACCAATTTTTAAAATATGAATTTTAAAGGGAAACAGATTCTAGCATGGTGAAATTGAAGACAACAAGATTTATTACTTTCCCTTTTTCCCTATTCTGTCAAGAAACTTAAATTTACTTATCATTAATCTATTGATTTCTAGAGAGAATCTTTTATGGGGTTAATGTTAAAATAAATCTGACCTAGATGTTGTGGCCTTTTTGGGAGAAATCGTGAATTAATCAAGTCATTCCAATCAGTGACAGAGCTACAAGGTGTCATTTCGGGTCAACTAACTCATAGAATTTTCTCATTTCTCCTTTTTTGTAACACTATTCTCAATTCCGAGCTAGTGTACTCTTTACCCTTTAGCAAGATCGAGCAACTACAAAAATTTCCTTTTCCCTCTCCAATCCAGGGCTTGTCAACTACCAAAAATTACATTCTTCATCAACGACTCGACCTACTAAACATGAGCCCTCAAATTGAATGCAAATTTGAGCTACTTCTTTAGTGCTCACATGCTCCTTGACTTAGTCTTCTCGTCTCTCTCTCACTTCAAGTTCTTCATTTTCTGACAAAATTTTAGTTATTCCCCACTTTTTGTTTTTGACTATTTAAATTATTTTGTTTAATTCATGATATTTTATTGATTTTGCTCTTTGAATTATTATTATTATTTTTTTGGGATAGGCAATTTTAGTGGTGAATTAGTGGTTTTGATGTGCCAATTTTATTGGAAGAAATCAATGAATACCATTGGATATTTGTATTGGGTTTTTTTACTTCATTTTCACTTCTCAAGCAATGGCTTTCCTCAACTTGATGACCTTGAATTCTTTTGTAAAATTGATTGTTATCTAATTAATATTACGGAGTCAGAGTTAGAGGTTGCAATTGCAGAATATCATATCTATTGAAATTGTTTATAGGAATATTGCTTCATAATTTTTTGTTGTGCTTTGTTGGAATAGTGAGACTTTGCCTATTGAAATTAATTGTATTTTTTTACAACGAAGATTCTCAAGAATTAATTGCATAATCGGATGAGAGATCAATGATTGAGTAATAGTTTGATAGCGTATATTGAGAACCGCATATTCGACAATATTGATGACTTTGTAATTATACGATATGTTCAAAATACGAAAACGTGTATGCTACAATGATAATTATCTATTGACACATTTTTATTAATCTTATATTATTTTAATAAAAACTATTATTTAATTTTTGATCCCACAATGAAAAAATGTTTGACTCCGCCACTAATTCTAACTACACAAAGTTGAACGCGGCCTAGGAAGAACAAGTTGCAAATGAATGTGGATGCAGTCGTACGCTGGAAGGAAAAAAAAATCCTTTTGGGATTGGAGCATATGTAGATAGAAAGAACTCCGGTTCACACCATTGAGGGGTCACTTTTACTTACTATTTGAGGCGTACTTGCTTCTTTTTCATTGTTAGTTTGCTCGACGTGTAACTGATCGAATCGTCCATGCTCATCATTTCTAATTTTGAGTATTACATATAGTATTGAGACTACCCCTACTTTCTTATTGATGTCGCTTTTGCATGTGTTAGCTATAAAAAAAATTCCCTTGTACTCCACTATTATGCTTCTAAAGTAAGAGTTTAGACCTTCGTTTTTTGTTTATGTTTTGTAATCTGTGTTTGATAGATATTAATTTGAAAGAATATATTTTGGAATAGTAGATTGATGGAGAATGTGTGATTGAAAAAGAAGGAAAAATTATTGATGTGATAGAAAATAATATTTTATTAAAGAGTGTGTGGTTGAAAATGAATAAAAGAATGAGAATGATAATTTTAATGAGAATCAAACGAGAGCCTAATATACAAATTACTAGTGAGTGAGTCTTCGAGCAATTTAACAAATAAGTCCATAACTACAATATCAATTTTGCTACATGTACATCAAATTCAACATTATTGTGATGCAACAGGTTTTTATACATAAATTTTAACGACAATTTAAATAATTAATGACAAGCATTTTGACACATCTTGCAATGTCAAACTTTACGTAAACAAAGAGTGCACAAGCAATTTAGAGGGTGTTTGATGTAGATTAAAATCACATTTTAAGTGGATTATGATAGAAATTTTTAAAATATGTTGTTGAAAAGATGTGAGACACATGAAAAATATGATTAATATTGATTGTTTGACTTTAATTTAGATTAAAATCAGATTTTAATCCAACTCAATCATGATACAATATTTTGTGGTTTACAATAAGTCAAATAAGTAGCTCTATTTAACTTATTTATATAGGACCCACCTCCACACAATGTTTATCTAAACATTTGCGCGCGTGTCGCTTAATTGTCAAACGTGCTCTTGGTAACAA
Organism: Fraxinus xanthoxyloides; assembly: GCA_903798325.1. Lineage (NCBI taxonomy): Eukaryota > Viridiplantae > Streptophyta > Magnoliopsida > Lamiales > Oleaceae > Fraxinus > Fraxinus xanthoxyloides. The sequence goes on from CAIGRL010022699.1 coordinate 2,753, forward strand.
AAAGTTCAGAATTGAAATTGGGAATTTATTAAAAGAAAAATTGAAAAATTAAAACGGGGCCAGGTTAGCACTTAGCAGAGTCATAAACTGAAAACAGAACTTGGACACGACAGACAACAAAATTTATTATATCGGCGGTGTCATTTTTCCTCCCTTTTCATCTATCAAAATTACCTTTTAAAGTACATTCTGCTGAAATTCCAACCATGAAAATTCCTCTCGAAGAACTTTGCATACGAGATTCTATTCGAACACCAATTTTTGCAAATTTCGTGGTTAATTCTTTCATTTTTGTGTAGTTTTCGGTGAACCCATTTAAAGCTTCTTCGCGTTCTTTTTCGTCTTGTGAATTGAACCATTTGAAGCTTCTCTTTTTGTTCGAGTTCGCCGATTTTAACCCGTTACATTTTTTTTTATTTTTTCTTTAATTACTAGGTAAGTGTTTTTCATTTTTATTTAATTTCTCTTGTTCCGTTACTGAAGTAGTATAATTCTGCCCACCTCAATTTCCTGAGTTTTTTTGTTGCAGTTCTTGTGAATGAATTTGTTTCTGTTTCGGCGATGGTATTGAATCAAGATAGAGCCTCCTAAAAAGAAACCTAGAAAATCTTCAATTTTATCTCTCTGGTGAGTGTAGCTCTTCACTTAAGGTACTTTGTTTCAAATGAAGGTTACGCCTTTGAATTTGACTTTATTTTCAGGAAATTATGCTGTGCTGAGTGTAATTTAATTGTTAAATTTCTCAAGAGCTATTCAACAATAATTACTTTGAAATGGGTTCAAGTGGTGGTTTTATCTTTTATCATTTACTAAGGTACCTTTTAACAGCTTTTATTATGCTAATTTTATTGGCAGTGAGTTAAAGAATATTTTGTATTACTGCTTCACTTTGGCATGTTGATGTTGTGGATTCATAAAGAAGGTGTGGGAGATATTTCTCATGGTTTGGTGTGAGAATCTCGTGTATGGCATGGAGGTTGGCAGATTTGTAATTTGAATGTCTTGTATTTGTAAAATATACACTTTTTCGGTGTTGGATTGCATCAAATTGGTCATTAGTTGAAAGAGGGTGCCCAACCAAGGCAAGGAGATCAACAAGCCCTCTGATTTTGAGCAAATGATCATTGATTGATAGAGAATCCTTCTTTGTATGTTGCAATTGTGTCTTGAATTGCGTGATTTGACACAAATCTGAGCGGCGAAATAATTTCTAGGGTTTTCCATATACGAGCTGCCAAGTCAAAATTAACCATTGGCGTGAGAATATCAAGAAGCCATGAAACTATAAGCTGATCATGTTGCTCCCTGTCTAGAAATTTTGGATTAATATTCCCTAGGGTATCATCTGCCGGAGATAGGTTTGTGAGTGGAAGAGTTGAAATCTTGTAGTCGGTGGCCTTGAATCATTGCTAAGACTTTCTTGCGCCACACCAAGAAGTTATGATTGTTCAATTTCGAAAAAGAGGGTGAGAGAATAAAACTGGACTGAACTTGGAGGAGTTTATATCGTGGACCATGAATGAGTCTGTGTGATGATACTTACTCTCTGCTACTGTGTTAGAGGAGCTGGAAAATGAAGATGAAATCTATGAAAGAAAATAAATAATGAACAGAGAGAAAGAAGAGAAAAAGGGGAAGTCCACTGTGTATCATTCTAGAAAAGAAGTTCAAGCTAAGCACGTGGCTTAAGCTTCTTTAAATAACTTATTAGGAAACTAATCAACTCTTAACAAAAGCCTACCAAATCTTTACAATTCTTTAACAGGATTAACGAACAAAATAAACTGTTAGTTAACTAAATAAACTAATTACTACAAACTCCCAGCTTGTTCTTTACTCTTAATAGTTAATTAAAAAAAAAGAGTTATTTTGGGTGTTGAGTGTAATTTTTCAAACCACTAGGGGGTGATGTTCGAAAATGACTGGCTAGCATGTCTATTGCGTAGTTAATTTGATTTGTCTAAACATGGTGCAAATGGACATAAAGTTGCTTGTATTATACTGTGCATAGTTGAATTAGCCAACAGAGCCTTTCATAAAGAAGCTATCATATTTTACAGAAATCACTTTTATTATTGATTTTGTCTTTTTTTCCAGTCAGTGAGAAAGATAATTTCAATTTTATTACCATGCATAACCCCAACGAGGATCCTTTTTTTCCCACAGTTGAACCTTCTTGTTCATCATCTTTATTTTTTCATCGGTGACAAAAGTAATTTCTTTGTTTCATTGACTATACATGGTATTTTCACCGTTTTGTTTATTATGTTACCTTGTTTTGACACATTTTCACATTTTTTAGGCATGAATATTGTGTTTCTGTTGGTGTAGTAATTCCAATGTCCTAAAATGATGAGTACTGATCATTTAATCCAGTTACAGAACAGAGATGAAGCTGAATCTGAACATTGTTGCTTTCTTTGTTGGAAGAGTTTTTTCTCTTTCCATTTCTCATAGGGTACTTAGAGAAGGTCTCTACTAACTTGGTAAATACGGCAAATTATTTACACAACAGATGGTGTGAAAGCAGAAGGAAGCCATAGTAAATCTATGAAGACAAGTTTGGCATTGTAGAAGCTTTGGTTCTTGATATCACTCTGTCAATATGAAAGATAATTTTTGGGTGGAGGAAGTCAATGGGCAACAGTCGGTTCCTATAAGAAGGAAGAGAAAAGTTATGCAAAGAAAAATACAGTTTATTGGTTGGGGCTCTAAGCCATTGATTGAATTTCTTCAATCAATTGGTGAGGATACTGGGAAAAAGTACTCTAAGGTAGAGTTGGTTAAAACAATTACTCGATATGTTAAAAACAAATGCCTTAATAGCCCGGAAAAGAAGAAAAAAATTCTATGTGATCAGAGACTCTATGCTCTTTTTGGAAAGAAATCTTTATCACAAGCAAAAATCCATTATTTGCTGGAAGAACACTTGGCAGAAAACCAAGATGAATCAGATGATGAAGACTGTTCAGAAGAGGAGAATTATGAAGAAAAGAGTGCCTCAGGTTTGAAAACTGGACCTACTGGCAAAATGATTAAAGTTCCCGAGACTCCAAAAAGCTGCTATGCTGCAATTATTCCTGAAAACATCAAGCTTGTTTATCTACGAAGGAGTTTAGTTCAGGATCTTCTCAAGGTTCCTGAAAACTTTGATACAAAAGTAGTTGGAAGCTTTGTTCGGCTCAAATCTGACCGGAATGACATTTTCCAGAAGCACCGCTTCCATCTTGAGCAAGTTACAGGTAATTAACCTCACATTATATAAGTTGCATGGTTTCAAGTGCATTTAATGCTGCTACTATCTAAATTATTTGTTTTCCATTTTAGTGCATTATCCATCATTATGGAATCTTATTTAACGTAGGTTTCTCGACAGAAGTTGTGTAGGTTTCTCGACAGAAGTTGTGTATGTCCAGAATTCCTGAATTTATATGAAAAATGTAAGAAAGGAATTTGAAAAGTGTGAATTTCTGAAATTCTGAATTTTCAGATATCTGATAACAATTGGGATCAATTGCTTTCTTCAGATAAGATGTTAATTCTGTCCACACTTCACATACTACAACCATAAAGTCCTCCAACCATAACAGAAAAATACAAAAAATAAAAGAATAATGGTAGTAACATTAGTATTCATTGCGATCTGCGAGTATCTGTTGGTGTTGTTTATATGGCCTTGAAAGTTTAAGTGGCAAATTATTCTTATGAAAGAATATATCTACTAACACAATTTATTGCATGAAAATCATGTCGGCTTTTATAGATCCAAATCACAATTTCAACTTAATTGCTTCTTATGAAACTGTCGCACTTGTGTGCTTTTTTCTTCTCCATGTTTCTGGCATGTTTCAGAGATGATTGTAGAATAGCGTTTACAGTGTTCCCACTGAGTTATTAGTAGTTGCTCGGTATATTATCATTGCTGAAAGTATCAATACCTCTTTACGAAATCTAAATTTGATTTATCCAAGAAGTCTAATATCTGAGTGGTACAAGTAATTCCTATCGATATCTAATATCTCCCGAGTGACAAGAAGTTTAACAGCGGTGACATGATTACATATGCCATTCCTTTTCTGTTTTCTTTCACCAGATGGTATATCTTTGTATTGTTTATGATTAGCACTGCAAAATTGTTACTTTTACAGGTATAAAATATGTTTCTGGAGCTTCTGATGTGGTTTGTGGAGTTCGCCTTCAAGTTTCCAATTGTTTAGGTGACACTCCTGTTAGTATGCTGTCAGATGATAATTTTTCGGAGGTAATTCATTAAGAAGAAAAAAAAAAAAAACATTTTGTGATGTAAGAAAAATTTTGCTTCTACATTGCAACCTGAGACCTAGTTCGAGGTTTCTAGAGAGAGAAGAGTTTAGCTATCTGTTTCTGTCCGTACAGAAGGAATTTTTTTTTTTTAGTTTTGATATGTATTTTCCTCTTTAGCCCCTGTTTGGTACACATTAAAATTTTCGTTCTCATTTTTCTACTCATTTTCAATCACACATTTTTCAATAAAATGATATTTTCCATCACATTAATAACTTTTATTTCTTTTTCAATTACACATTCTCCACCAATCTAATATTTCAGAATACATTTTTCCAAAATAATATGACTCAAATACACCCTAAATTTTTAACACCTAAACACATCATCTCTTACTAGTAGCATAAGGGAAGGTCGCTAGTAGCATATCATATTGGGCTCATTTACTAATAAAAGTTGGGCTATCAAAGTTCAAAGAGCGCTCTTTCCAAGTTTATATGCTTATCAAANATAAGCTTTGTCCCTGTTTGTTACCCATTAAATTTTTCATTCTCATTCTTCTACTCATTTTCAACCACACATTCTTCAATAAAATAATATTTTCCATCACATCAATAACTTTTCCTTCTTTTTTCAACCACACATTCTCCATCAATCTACTATTCCAAAATACATTCTTACAAAATAATGTGGCTCAAACACACCCTTATACGGAGAATTTTTAATCTTAACCATGTTTGTAGATTGGCATTTTTGTTTTCTCAGAAACTTAGATGCATACTTTTATGAGTTTCGTACGAATATTTTAAGTCCAATATGGAGTGATATGTACTCTAGAAGAGTCTTCGAGTTGCAGAATTTCTTTCTATTGAGGAAATCTGTATTAGTTTTTATTCTCCCTCTCGTAAGGAACCTAATTTATTGCCGAACTGAGATAACCCTCAAAACAACTGACATTCAGATCCTATCGTCATCATCACACTTTATTTTTTAATATTGAACTTAGAAGCCTAGTTGTTCTCAAGCTTCCCAGTGGTGGCTGCTCAACCTCACAGAAAGTAAAACAATTTTGTTACTTATGATACAGTTCACAGCCTCTGAATCCTTAATTATCTCTTTCTTTCTTTTATTTTTTTAATCAACACTATGTTTTACTTGAAACCGTGTTGGCTATGAGAATTATACGAAAACCAACTTAGTCTCCCATACCTAGCGTGTTTGACATAGGAATGATAATGAGCCTATTCAACGTGTACAATAATTTATGTCCTTATTGTGCTTTGAAGGTTGTTAAAAAGCAGTCAAGAGTATGTATCATGAACCACAATCTTGTGATTCTTGACCTATGATGCACTGACACCCTGTGTCCGTGTCCGACATGTGTTGTGTCGAACCTGGAAACTCCTTGGACACTCAAGAACACGTATCCAACAAGACACGTGCTCTTGTCTCACTTTTTATGTATCTTTATCTTTTAAATTATCAACACTCGAGGGATACTTTAGAAACACCCCTTAGACAAGTGCTAAGACGTTGTGCCGTGTCATATATTGAAAATTATAAAAATAAAGATATAATATATGAATTTAAAATTTTAAAGAATTTAAATGGATGTGTCCTTGTCCTACTTTTTTCGAAAAATTACGTGTCGACGAGTCATTGTCATGTCCATATCCAACATGCATGTCCATGAAACTTGGTTCTTGTCCCACTTCGTCTTATACCAAGAAATTCAACTTCCGAACAATTGACAGACATTCCTGTTAATGAATCTGTCATAAATATATCTACCATTTTTCACAATCTGAATGGATGCAGTAATGGTGAAAATGGTCTTCATGATTGGTTGACCTAGAATGAATATATCTCCTCTTTCCTGTCTTTTTTTATCTCAAGTACAGAGTATTTTCAGTAACCTCACTTGGATGCTTGACCTCTTGTGGGGAACTCTTTCTAATTTATCAATTTGGAGATGCACCTTGTTGTCTATAGTGATTATTATTAAAAAAATTTAGTGATCCAAGCCGCTAAAGGTGTCCGTTTCATGAAATATATTCTTTGACATTATGCAGTTCGCTGACTATGCATAAAGATTGGTATGCTTGTATTATTTGTTTTTTTTTTTTTATTGTAATAAAGCTTCAAATTTTGATCTGATGTGAATGGTCGCTTCTGTGCTTCAGAATATACTTGATTTTGTGAGTTTAAATTGTGTTTACGTATCAGTTTCCACATCTTTTGCAGGAAGAATTGGAGGATTTGCGTTACAGAGTGAAATCTGGTTCGCTTAAAAGGCCAACTGTTGTGAGACTTCTTAATCATTGCTTCAATTTTTTACTCATACAAGCACTTTGTCTCTACCATGCGTCACTTAGGAGAGTTCCTGTCATATGGCAATTGTTAAATAGATGTTTTTGCTTGGAAGAATAAAATTATTTTCTGGATAAATTGGGAGAAATGACAAGTGTCATTTCTTTCTTTGTGGATAAGTAAAATATGATTTTATAAATGGAAAGAAATCTCAATTGTATAGTCCTTTTGATGTGACTAACCTTGCAGCATGCTACTCGATACACGACATCATGATATTCATGAAGGTAAGGAACGATAGTAGACTAGATGTGCCATTATATGCATGACTTAATGGTACAAATAAGAAGTTCCTTGCCTACCACAAGTTATCTCATTCCTGTTCACAAATTTTTGGAATTGAATAGGATCAAGATCAAACATTATTCTATGGTATTTACATAAGGTTCTTCTTTAAGAAAGTCCCAAAGAAGGCTTAGTTGATCTATGATTTATGTTTCATCTTTCGTTTGTTTTGGAAATCTATCAATCAATTCCGATTCTTTCTTTCTCTTGATTCTTTTCCGATCGAGATGTATAGATCCAGTTCATGGATTAATGAAAATTTGCAAAAGCTCAATTTGTCTTTGCCATTTTACAAGTCTTTTGCTTTTTTCGTATGGCATCGCCACTTCTTTTGGCAGCATCCACTAATTTGGAACATAATTTAAAAGCCATATTTCGACCCGAACGTTTTCGGGAATTGGTACCAGGATTCAATTTAAGTCTTTCATTAGACAGAGGTATTAGGTTTGAATCTTGGAGGACGGGATAGAAATCCGTGAGGGGTTAAGTAGACGGATGCCCCATCCAAAGCGGACAATACGTATGATATAATCGCTCGGGCATAGTGGCCGGGTCATTATATAAAGAAATGGAATCTTGGATCACGAGACCTAGTTAACTAGAAGTAGTTTAAGTCAGAAGGGGTATGATAAGTGGGCAGTTATGGGTGAATTAAAAATGCTCTTTGAAGTGCCATGCTGTTGTAGACATTATGGAGACATGGAGGGAGGATTCAAGGTTTATTATG
>CAIGRL010022749.1:0-10381 GCA_903798325.1 Fraxinus xanthoxyloides
ATCATCCAATTTCTTGGATCAATCTTTTCGAGATGCATTCATCGTGAGTTCCATTATTTTTTTCAGTTGTCTGTTAGAAGTTTCAACCTGTGTACCCATCTGAGGATGATACCTGTGTACCCGTCTGAGGATGATAGGGTGTGGCAATGCGATGTTGTGCCCTATGCTTATGAAGCATGGCCTGGAATAATCAATTACGGAAGTGAGTCCCACAATCACTTATGATGGCTCTAGGTGATCCATATCGATTGAAATATGTTTCTTTATAAATGTACCACCACTTTTATATCATTGGTGGGCAACGCCTTGTCTTCCTCCCATTTGGAGACATAGTCTACTGTCACTAAAATATATAGATTGTTATAGGACGATGGAAAAAGGTCTCATAAAATCAACACCCCATACATAAAATATTTCCACTTCCAAAATATTGTTTAGTGGCTTCTCGTGACGGGCTGATATGTTACCCGTTCTTTGACACTTATCACATGATCTACAGAAATTGTGACAGTCCTTAAATAATGTTAGCCAAAAGAAACCTCATTGAAGCACCTTCGCTGCTGTTTTAATGGGGTGAAAATATCCTCCATAAGCTAATTCAAGTTAATCCAATCTACTCTTATCTAAAAGTTGTTCACCCCCAAAATCTGGATATACTATACTGGAGCGCGCGGGTGCTGCTATGGGTGGCAAGAACATTGAAACTGGCAAGTCCCCTTCATTTATTTCCACTCGCTCATGTTGCTGATCCAGTGGTGTCGCTACTCTCTTGGCAACATGTCTAATTGGCTGTATAGGAATAGAGATATTTTGATCGTTAGTCATTTGATGTTGTTTTTGTTTGTGTTCTTTGCTTCTTCGTCTGGAAGTTCGTTCTATCTCCGAGTCAAGCAGTTTAAGATCATCAACTTGAATATGGAGCATACAACGAACACTTTTTATCTGTTAATAAAATATAATAAACAAATCAAATAATAGTTAAAAATAAAATAAATTAAGACTAAAAGTAAATAGACCGAGGCAATGGTGCCAAAAACTTGCGTTTTTCTATTGCAAGTATACGATATCGTAACAAGTAATATAATGAATTTTTAAGTGTGGATTATCGTTCCCATGAGGACTATACTTTAGAACTTAATAAGATTTTTCTAACTCCTATTTGATGAAAACAAATAAAGAATTATATGTTGTGATTTTTTGGTTTAAACACTTGAAATTAATTAAATGCACTTAAAGATTGATTGAGAATTCAAATAATGAATGGATATTAAGGTCGAACAATCTCACCTATTGATCTCCTTTAAGTCTTAATTCAAGATTCAAAAGTCTAATATAGTGTTCAATAGAATTTCGATTGTATTCAATTTATTCCTCTCGCGTTCTCATTGAGCCTATTTAACTAATTCAATCCCATATTTATATGTGAATCAACTTTAGTTAAATGAAATATTAATTATAAGAATTTATATAATGATCGCAATATTTAGTATATGCATATCCACACGTGATACTACTATACCTAATTTTATTATATGGTCTAAATCTCAAACTCACATATCAATTCGTAAAAGATTAACAAAATTATCAAATTAGCGATCAAGTAATTTAACGCATTAAACTCATAGTAAAATCAACACATGTATGATAAAATGACAAGAATTTTGAATATAATAAATAAATGGTCTTAAGTAGATTACATTGTTCGCCCTAATATGAAATTTAACTACTCATAATGAAAAAATGAAAAACAAGGAGTTGTTATTGAATACATCATCGGGGTTTTGAATAATGATGTAGGAAAATGAAATTAAGCTTGCACCAATATTGTCATCCTCTTCTAATCAATGCTTCAAAATTTAAATTTCTTGATGTTTTTCTCCCTTGAATTGTGCTCTTTGATCTCTAGTTATATTCTCTTTCTCTCAACATGTGGAACCCCAATAAAAGTGCCAATAACTTGTATGTATACTCACCGCATTTGTGTGAATGTAGGGTTTCTTGTGGGCTCAAAATTGGGCAAAAAAAAAAAGAGATTTCATTCATCTACAAGCGGCGCTGCGTCACAACACCTTGTGGTGCCGCAACGCCACACTTCTGTCCCCAATCTTGACTTCGTAGCGCATTGGCACCATAGCTCCACACCTCTGGTGTGCTCCCTTCGTGGCACCGAGACACCACTCTTCTTTCCTTGATATTGTGATTTGAATCTTTGTCCCTTTCGTTCATCTTTTCTCCTTGATTCATGCTAATGGCCTTGTTTTCTCTTTTGTTTCCCTTATTTGCATCAGCTCATCACCTCTACAAAACAACTCTAAACACATTAAAAACGTTCATTGCTCTTTCTTTCTAGCTCATAAATAAGTTACACATGGAATAAAACTCACAAGTAAAACACACTCATCAGAAACAAAGTTTCTGATTTCCAGAACACGATCACTCTACCTTCCATGTTCTGTTTCTTGATTAGAAATCTAATCAATTTAATTACCTATACATAAATACACAATTTGCTTCACAATGTTCCACAGCTCATGGATTTGCATCCCGTACTTCCAAACTATGCAGCACTGATAAAATTATGTGTAGAGATGTCTCTTTTGTACTGTCTAACGGTCCTTCTACCATTAACAATCACTCCTTGTCCATCTGTCAACTGCTAATGACTAAAAACATTGCCTGCTTGGGTCAAATGTTCAAGACATGCTCACCTGTTGTGGATTCCTATGTTACTGGTTTGAAGTTGGAAGATAGTCTAATAGAACTTCATGAATTCCTGTTTAAGAAATTACATCCAAAAAAATAAAAAGCATGTTTATAAATAGCATCTGGTTCATTGTCAATGTTTTGCTATGTTATTTTAACCTTTTCTGTTAATACTTATTCCAATGCTCTGTGATTATCCATGTAATTTGTTATTGAATAGTTTGAGATCTTAATATGTTTATTTTTATCTCAAATTGCCAATCATGGATGGCTTAATTTTTTTTAATGCCAGGACTGAGAGTGCGGCAGTTGATATTAATGCGAAGACTAACCAGGTGTATTATCTACAGTCACTACGACCTTTACTTATGTTTAATAGATCATTTCCTTCAGAGCTTTTGTGAGAGATGTTGCCTTTCAATGCATTCATACAGTGGATAACATTTTATCGAAAAGTTGTCCCCTCTGAAACAACAAGCTTTTATATAAACAGATCAAACAGAAGTTCTGTTCAGTCTTGTTGCCACCATTCATGAAAATTGTGCATGTGCCATACCTTTCATAAAAAAATGTTCAGCCTTCACGTTAGGGGGTATGTTGAAGATTAAATTTGAATAGATAAATGTGTCTCCTAATCCTGGTAAATTGGCCTGGTTTTTTTGCTCTCGACCCTTTGCTTTTCTTCAAGTTCATTTTTCTAACATGATTTTTTATTGCTGATGCTTGTTCTTACAATGGCCCATGATTTGAGAGTGAATTTCTCCGCTTGTTAACTTCATACTCATGGCAGCTACCTTAAGTATTTGCAACCAACTGAAAGAGAGTCTGTTACAAGTGTTGTAGCAAGCATCTCTTCCTTTGTTGCAATATAAATCCCTTGCATTTCCACGAGAAATTTCGAAGTAACTTTTTTCACTTTAAGAGAATCTCTCTGTATCTTTGTATGGTTGGAAGCAAAAATTCTTTTAAGCTTAACAAAACATGCTCTTATCTATGTTGTAAGCTGTTGCACTTGAATTCTCATTGAGATCACAATGTCAAAGGTAATTTATGATAGTCTGATTCTAATAGCTAATATCGCTGCTTTGACAAAAGAATTTCACATTGTTTTTGTAATTACATGAAGATTCTTAGTTGAGTTTTTGTAATTACATGAAGATTCTTATTTTGAAAGTAACTTTTACCTTAAGTCAATTAAGTAATTACTTTACTTCCGACTACGACCAATGAAAAAATATTTATTTTAAAACTTATAAGCATACTTTTTAAGCTTAGCTAACATGCTACAATTATTTCAGGAGAAAGAGTTGGCAGCTGCTTCAGAGAAGCTTGCAGAGTGTCAAGAAACGATATTTCTTCTTGGTAAGAGGTTGAAAGCTTTACGTCCTCAAACTGACTTTATAGGTTCCCCACATAGTCAGAAAAGTCAGAAGAGCGAAGCCTCTACTGCAGAAGAGCCAATTATAAGTGGCTTGAATTTGCAAGATATTGATCCAGCAGAAATGAATGCTGCCTCTTCCAGTAATTTGCAGAGGGCTTGCTCCGGCTCCCCCCCGGATCTGTACAGTGCCCCATTTAGCCCATCCGACTCTGAAGCATACAGTTTCTTAGGGTCGCCAATCAGTTCAAAGCATACAAAATACCATCCAAACCAATCAGGCTCCTCTTCCGCGTCATCCACCCCTACGCCAGAGAGACATTCTCGTGGATTTAGCAGATTTTTCTCCTCGAAAGGAAAGAATGGTCTGTAGTTCTTACGTCTCACTAGATTTGTTGCAGTCTGTGAAACTCGACTTTTGTAAATAATGACCAAAAATCGTTTGTACTTGCCATTCGATTGTAATTTTTTTATATAAGTTTGATATTTTGAGTTGTTTATCCATTATGCTAGAATTAAGGATAATTCTTGCTTCAGTGTGAAAGCAACCAGCAGCTGTTGATTTGGAATACTGTTGCCTTATAGGCCCCCGAAGACGAAGGAGAACTGTCTTAATTTTCATTTTTCTATTCTTTATGTGATTATTACAATATAATTTTATATTACTTGAAAACAAGGGTTAGTTTGGATTAAGATCTTCTGTATTTAGCGTATAAATCAATGATAATTTACCCTTTTTTTTGGGTGAATTCATTCATTTCTGAAATTGACGTGCATATCTTGTCAATTGTGAGGTGCAGATGAATTTTTGAATTTGACAACAGGTTTATACTGGGAAGATTGAGCTATATTCCTCCACGTGCAGAGTTCCTGCTTAGATATGAATGCGGCATTTACTTTGAAACGTTCTTGATTTAGATTACAGTTGGTTTGATAAGGTGGATTTTGTTAGGAATTAATGATGAGATTATGACATAATATAAAGTAAAAATTACAACACAAGAAATTTGGCAGAGGAAAGTAGAATTCACTACAATATAGAAAAAGAATACAAAGATATGGTGTTTACAATATTGTCCAACTTATCTAATTTGTAAAGAAGAGTTAACTATATATATGATACATGTCAAAATTCTAATAATAGTTCTAAAAATGGAAAGAACATTAAAAACGCATCAAAACGCGAAATGGATTGTAGGATGGATGCCATCGCCGCTCGAGTACTACCCAGACGAGAAACTGAGAGTTGGAGGCACCGCTCGAGTGGTAGGTTGGCGCCAAGCGGGCAATAACTCCCTGTTTTGCAAGGTCGAGTGGGAGTTGGCGCATAGCTAATGTGAATGCCGCTAAATCACTTCGGGGTTGTTCTCTTCGTATTTTAGTTTTGAGTTTTGAATTCATTTTGGGTTGTGTTTTGAGTGTCCATTTTGAGATTGTTGAAAACGCGTTCTTTTTGTCATTTTGAAAAATTGTTTTAAAAAATAAAAAAGAATGAAGTTTTGGTTTGGTTTTAACTGAAAACAATCTAATTTGTAAAGAAGAGTCAACTATATATATGATACATGTCGAAATCCTAATAATAGTTCTAAAAACGGGAAGAACATTAAAAACGCATCAAAACGCGAAATGGATCGTACGACAGATGCCATCGCCGCTCGAGTACTACCCAGACGAGAAACTGAGAGTTGGAGGCACCGCTCGAGTGGTAGGCTGGCGCCAAGCGGGCAATAACTCCCTGTTTTGCAAGCTCGAGTGGGAGTTGGCGCATAGCTAATGTGAATGCCGCTAAATCACTTCGGGGTTGTTCTCTTCGTGTTTTAGCTTTGAGTTTTGAATTTATTTTGGGTTGTGTTTTGAGTGTCCATTTTGAGATTGTTGAAAACGAGTTCTTTTTGTCATTTTGAAAAATTGTTTTCAAAAATAAAAAAGAATGAAGTTTTGGCTTGGTTTTAACTGAAAACAGCCAAATCGACTTTTTTGACGTTTTCCGTTTTCTTTGTAAATTTTAAACTCATTTTTTGGAATTCGTTTTTGAAAATAGGTAAGTAAACATGTTTTCAATGTTTTCGAAAACTGAAAAATTGAAAATAGCCTGAAAATAGCAAAGAGAACATGCCGTTATTTATCCATATTTTAACCTCTTCAAAACTCATTTCAACTAATCCACAAATACCCAATAGAATTTGGGTCAAACTTTAACAAATCTCCACCTTTATATAAATTCATTCGATGAATTTCACTACAAGGAATAAAATTGAACTCTTCAATAAGAACATCAAACGAATTCTCCAATGAACAAAATTCTCTACCTTTTCCACAAAATCCAACTAAAATAAATTCAATAATGGAATGACAACTGAATTCAAGTACCGCGCTCAACAGAATTATTTCAGGTACCAAAGTTGCTTATTACCACGAGCAACAAAATAAAAAAATAACTTAACAATCACTAAACAGGGCAAAAGCATACCCTATAATGGAGTAAACGCTACAAATTGCTTCTGTAAAAGGTTCTTTGCTAGACTGAGCACCTTCAACCACATTTAAAGTATAATCAACTTTCCCATACCTTTGTGGACGCTTAATATCTTTCATGGATCTGTCTCTAGCAATTGAATAATGCGGTACTGCTGGTGGTAGTGGTAAAGTGACTTTACTCATAATTTTTGAACTTGGCTGAGATGTATTTTTTAACATGAACCCTTAAACCAAACTTCAATAGTACCATAATCCATTGAATGCTTTATCTTCTCATTTGAAAACAGATCATCATATACTTCTTCAATGATGAGAGTATTACGACTATATAATATCGATGCGTCATATTCTTCTTATTTATATTTTTTGTTGATATTGCAACATGGGTGAAAACTCATAATCTATCTCAAGTAAACTCTAAAAGTTATGCTCCAAACAGTAGTATGCATTATATATATTTTAATTCATAAGAGTTTTATGGAATCTAAAATTATTATAAAACAAAAAGTAATATCCAAAATATTTATATTTTATTTAAATAATAAGGCGAAAATATTCCAAATGATTACCAAATACTATTAGCATTGCAATTTATATAATAATCGAACAGTAAGAACATTAGGACAATATTTTGATCAATGCCACATGTTACATTAAGGGATTTGGTAGCTCTAATGGCCAGAGTGTTTAATCTTATGCCTCTTGGGCAACGCCTACTATAGTTGGTAGGGAGTGCCGTTTAGAAATTAATAAAATTATTTATTTCATTCAAAAAATTTATTAAATAAAACATAAAAATAGTCAATTTTGAGTTTACAATACATAAAATAGAATACAAAATTGATGATATTGTATTAAAAAATAATAATAATAAAATCAATTTTGATTAAAACAAACTAAAAAAAACGAAAAATTGTGAAAATAAATACAATAACAGAGTAAACAAAATGTAAAAAATTCATTCCCGATACATCAGAAAGAAAAATTCAATTTTTGTTTCGAACTAAGCTAAAAAACTAATAAACTCACCATCCTTTTTGAAAATTTTACACAAATTTCTTTGCAAATGAGCGTGCACTCAACTATATTTTGATGAGTTTTGTGCGTAATAATAAATTGAGTAGTTCTTTTTATAGATTTTGTAATCGAAAATGAAGGGATATTTAGGTCTAATATGATTAAGTTAAGTGTTAATTATAGTATTGTTTTTTCTACTTTACATTCGTAAAGGTGAGAAAATTAACACAGAAGTTGACAAAATAATGTCAAAAGATGAAATATGCAGATGGAAGTAAGAATTAGAGAATTAAAAAGTCCTTTTTCAAAGTTTGAGGATTAATTTGTTAGACTCTAAAAGTTGGGGGCCATTTTTGAATCGACACACGAGCAAGCAATATTTTGAGTATTGCGAAAAGCACCAAGGTTTGTTAAGCCTTACGGAGGACACAAATGGATACATAAAAATTGGGGATTGATAGGATTTGAACTCGTCACCTCCTCAAAGAAACTGGAAATCATCTCACTATGAAAGCTTTCTATACACTATTCTGACAATTAATTCGTATTATCTAAAGGCAAAAAAGAAATAAAAGGAAAAAAACAAAAATCAAAATTCTGGAAATGAGACGAGAGCCTCACCTGCCTCGTCTAATGTGCAATTTAGTGAGTATGGTTATTTAATTTGCTCTCTCTACCATTTCACAAAGAGAGAATTTTACAGCTAAAAAGATTTCAATGACTGAAGTAGTGTATGAGAGAATTTGACAGAAAAATTCTATACCAATTCGGTGTGATGAATAGTATTGCACCAAGTATTTGCTTTTTTAGTTTACTAATAAATGCAATATTTTAGTTCATTAACTATATTTTTTAGTTTACTAATTTTAGTAACAATATGATTTTTAATTAAAATAATTTTTAAATAAATTAATTGTTGAAAAATGAAAAATACATTTTGAAATAGTGATATGATGGAAAACGTGCGGTCAAAAAAATAAGGAAAAATTTTGGGTTTGTGTATAATATTATTTTATTGAAGAATGTGTTCACGAAAATATATCTACTTAAAATTACAGCAAGTGTACGGTTCGTTATAAGTAATAAAGTGGACTTTTTGAGTCCGGATGTCGTCCCACAAGGATTGATTAGCTCTAATTCAAATTGTCGTGACCTAACCCAAACAATGAAATTGAATTGTTATTCTAATGAAATTATAACTAGATGAATTAAATGATGCAAGGGCTAATGATTTAGCTAAACTAAATGCAAATGATGTTAAATGTATTTGGAGTTTTTCGAATATATGATGAACGTACTAGGATCACGAATCCATATGTAATATTCTTCTCTAAATCTAGTTCTACACCTTGACACACGATTGAGATATTGAAGAATCAATGTTCCTATATTATTTAAAAATCCCTCTCGAGTAAAGTTAAACCTATTCCAATATGTCCTCCAACTATGTCTCTATGACGGATGCAAACATACAAGAATGCATGAGAATTTATGAACAATTAACGATTCACATAGGGCATAGCGGTATATTTCTACCCCCTATCAGATCTTATGATGATTTATATCACGTCGAACCTATTCTTTTTCTTTCAAATGCATGAAACAGGCCACCAAACTCAAACAATTACGTATACAATAATTATGGAGAAAAGAAATTCATATAAATCATTCAAATATCAAAAAACATATTTTTGATTGTCAAGAATGTAAAACTAAGAATGAAAAATCATATTACAGTTCATCTAGCCCTAGTACAAAATTAGTTTAGCCGAGCATGGTAAAATAAAGAAAATTAGAAAAATCAATGAAGAACGACGTCACCAATTTGATTCTTGAATTTAATCTTCGCGTCGTGATGTAATTCTCCTTGTTCTTGCCTCTTTTTTCTCTCTCAAAAGCTTCAAAAAATCTCCTCCTCTTCGTTCTAGACAACCCTCGGGTTTAAATACGTGACAAAGATTTGTTTCTATAGGTGGTTGACTTAAAATAGGAAACCAGAAAATTCGCCATTTTTTGTACTATGAGACCGTATAGTAGAGAAAGTAAGCCCTCTACTTTTCCTTGAATAGACCAATGCGACCACATAGCTCAAAGAGCTATGCGACCGCATAGTTATGGCATTTTACAGCTTCTTGCATTTTGATCCTCAAGTTTAGTTTTTGCCAATCTTGACCTCTTTTCCCGTGTCTTCTTCCTCCAGCGTTTTATTCCTAAGCTTAATTGATCCTCAAATCTTCAATCTCTTTTTCGGCTCATCTTTTGATTATTTGCATCTTGGTCCCTAAACTTTGTTTCTTGCATTTTAGTCCTCTTTTCCTTCTTTCTCCTAGTTTCCACCGTATTTATCATTGTTGTCCTGTAAATACAAATTACAATGAATTAAGCTATATTTCATATATTTATTAACAATTATCCATGTTTGTGGCCTAGATTAAGTGTGTAAAATGCACTTTCAACTCCCAAACTTGAACTTTTGTTTGTACTCAACAAAATCGTAACTTTATTCCACATAAAACATTATTTGATAACTTGCCTTGTCTTAGGATTGGAATTTAGCATTAAACAAAATGAACAACTTCAACAGTGCAAAATCAAGTCAATCTCCACCTGTTACATGCATAACTTGACGTGTGTATGAAAAGACCCATGCCAACATATTAAGACCATGATCAGCTCAACACCCGACCCTGAGTAGTCTAATAATTCCTCACTTCGCTTGAGAGGTACACTGTAACGCCCTAGATTCTCGGAACTCAAAGCGGTATAAAAATCATTTTCTTATTAGTTCGACATTTTTAATGTTAA